>PVLA01004483.1:0-174778 GCA_004027455.1 Hydrochoerus hydrochaeris
TTAGCATGTGACACACCCTTGGGTTCAATCCATCCATAGGGCTAGGAGGGGAATGTTTCTAGGGTACTTGATTAGATACTTTTTTTTTTTTTTTAAATCGGTACCAGGGATCAAACTCAGGACTGCATGCTTGCAAGGCAGGCGCTTATGCCGCTGAGCTAAATCCCCAGCCCCAATTAGATGCTTTTTGTCTTCTAGTGTATCTTCACAGGGAGTGAGGTAATAGCCAGCTTTACAGAAAAGAAGACAGTGTCTGCGAGGTGGATGACTTTTCTGAGGTGACACAGCCAGCAAATGCTGCCTCTAAAGCTCGGATGCATCCCATGGTTGTAGAAACAGGGGGTTGAAAGCATTTCAGGGCATCTCTGTGCACCTCTGAATGGTTTGTAGGAGCTCCTGGAACCAAAAAACCCTTTCCTGCTGAAACCCTTACAGTGAACCCAGTAGAACGGTTCCTGGTGCTGGAGCAGCGGGAAACACAAGATCTGCTCAGCTTCCCAAGCGCTTCAGTGCACCAGCTCCTGTGTGGAGCTTCACAGTTGATTGCTTTTCACAAAAGCCCTGTTAAGAGGATCTGAACCATCCATTCCACCAACAGGAAACTGAGGTTCAGGGAGTTTGGCTTCTGGATCATGCAGCATAGGCTTGGAGGGTGGGGGAGACTGCTGGGGGCTCTGCTTCTCCTGTTGCACTCTGGCTCTCCCCACCTTCCTAGCTCAGTCCTCTGCCAATCATCCCCTTCTTCCTTCTGCTCCCATGTCCACTGGCTCAGGCCTCCACCCTGGCCCATCCTCCCAGCAGGGCTAACTGCAGGCCTGTCTTTGTGAGGAGGAGGTCACACTTCACTTAGGCTGGGATCTGTACACAACTCTTTTTTTTTTTTTTTTTTGTGCTGGGGATTAAACTCATGACCTCATACTTGCTAAGCAAATGCTTGTGTCACTGAGCTAAACCCCTGGCTTTTTTTTTCTTCTTCTTCTATACTGGGGATTGAACCAAGGGCTTTCACACTGAGTACCAGTCCTGTCCCTGTCCCTTACTTTTAAAATTTTGTGACAGTCTTGGGAAGTTACTATGTTGTTCAGGCTGGGCTTAGATTTTTGCTCCTTTTGACTCCTAGAGTGCCAGGATTATAGGCGTGAGCCACCACACCAAGTCTCTTTTCTTTTCTTCCCTTCCCCTTTTTCTTCTCATCTTTGTCCTCTTTTCATCCTTCTTCCTCCTCTTTCTCCTTCATGATACTGGGGATCAAACTCAGGGCCTTACACATGTTTGGCAAGTGCTCTATAGCTGAACTACATCCCTAGCCCTGTTTACAACTTTTCTGATTCTGGGTTTAGATAGTGATTGGTTTGTTGGTTTGTTTGAGGCACAGTCTCACTATGTGGTCCAGGGTGCCTTTGAACTCACTTTGTAGCCCAGGCTGGCCTCAAACTCACAGCAATCCTCCTGCCTCAGCCTCCCAAGTTCTGAGATTGCAGATGTGTGCTTCTGTGCCTGACTGGTGTTTTTTTTTTTTTTTTTTTTTGTGTCAAGGATCTAACTCATGACCTGAGTTTGCCAAGCAGGCACTTACACCACTGAGCTAAACCCCTGGCCCTGCTAGTGATTTAGAAACAGAATTTCCCTAACTTCTCTGCCCTGGGTTCACTATAAGGGTTTCAGCAGGAAAGAGGCACACCAAGGTCTTTGCAAAGGAAGCCTCATGAAAGGACTGCTCAGGCATGGTGGAGCACCCTGCCACATGCAGCCGTGGGATGGAGTTAGTTCCCTGGGTCTGTAGGGACAAGGGACAACAGCTTTGTTAGTCAACCAGGCAAAAACTGCACCCATGGGTGTGGCGTACCCAGTAGGAGCTGTGGCTTTCTGTCAAGAACAATGGTAACTGCCAAAATCACAGAAGGAGGGAGGCATGATAAACATCCTGGTCTCACTCTTTCCCTCCCTTTGATCTCCTGCCATGTCTCCTGTTATACAAACTCCATCTGAAGCCAGAAGACTAGGGACCACACATTGTCAGAGGAGTCAGCCCCAGGATGCAGCAGTGCAGCAAGAATGGATGCAAAGCAGAAAATAGCTTTGGTACTGGGAATTGAACTCAGCACCTTGTGCTTGCCAGACAGGTACTGTGCCACTGAGCTAAATCCCCGGCCCAGCACTTGTATTTTGAAGCATGATTTGTGACTGGCTCTGCAACCCTCTCCCTCAGCCTTCCAGACCCAGCTTACTCTGTGCAGAAGGGAGGTTGCCCTGGTCCTGCAGTTGATCTCTCCTCTGGGACCTGGCCTCCCTGATTCTCTGGGCCTAGCAGCACATCACTCAGCTGAGTGGTTTGGCACATCCCCCGCACAAACTCAGCCCCCCACGAGATGGTTCTGGCCTCTGCATGGTGAACTGCCTGCAGGCCTGGGCCAAATAAGGCCCTAACACAGACCCAGAACCAGGTTGTGCCAAGTGAAGCAAGTCCTTTGAACTACTGCCCTCACTCTGCCTGGGTGGAAACAAACTACCTGTGTGTCTGTCTCTTGGAGTAGAGGAAGTGACCCAGGCCTGGCACACAGCAGACATCATATGTTACCCAAATTGGCCTAGATAGGACCATCCTTCATTCCCTCTTTTATCCAACAAAATTTCCTACTACTGGTGAGGGATTTAGCTCAGTGGCGTAAGCGTTTGCCTGGCAAGTGCAAGGTCGTGAGTTCAATCCCCGGTACCAAAAAAAAAAAAAAAATTCCTACTACTGTATATACCAGACCCTGTGCTAGTCCCTGGGGATGCAGTGGAGAAGAAGATGTACCATGTTCCTGCCCTTGCATGGGGCTTTCATTCTATTGCGAAGCAGAGAAGGAAGGAACCAAAACCCAGCCCTGTCATGGCATGACATTATTGTCACTGTGATAAGGGCTCACATAGAACAAAGAGGGTGACAGGATGAACAGCCAACCAGAGGACCTTATAGGGGCAGCCCTGGGGGGAGTCAGTGTTTCAGCCCAAAAAAGGGCTCGGGAGAAGGTAGGAGTTAAGGAATTCAGTCTGGGGGACCATCCAGAGCCGGCTCCTGAGCAGGACTTGGAGGGAAAAAGATGGCTCCTCTGAATGCTACCCTTACCACCTGTTGCCTAGCACCAGCTGCAAACAGCGTCTCTGGCAGGCCTTGCCCTCGCTCCCCTCTGACTGGCAGCAGCTGTCAAAGAACCAAGCAGCTGTGGCGTTGCCAACCTCCTCCCCTGGAATATTTTAGGGATACGTCAGAAAATGACCAGCAACCTTTAAAACCTGAGTTTTTCCCATGCAGACCTTACAAGGGTATACTAGACTGTCCTGGGTGTTAATTTTCCACCCCCTTGCATTACAGAGAGAGTTATAAATATATTGCCTCAGGCAGCACACTCAGTAGTGCATGAATGAACACACCCACCCACAGCCCCAGTCACACACAGAGGACACTCCACACATCTGCTGGGAGCAGCCCTCCTGCCTCAGCCCCTGAGATAACACACAGCAGCCCTTGGTCAAGCACACAATCACAACCACACAGAGTACCGCACACAGCCCCACAAGCAGTCACTGAAGCCAGTTCCTCACCCCAAAGGACACTCGGCAATGGGCAGTATGGCCACACGCATTCATCCTGCGCTCATGCATCCACATGCCCACACACACGTGCCCTACATCATCACAGTCGCACAACCCTACCCACTCCACACACCACTGAAACCGTGAGCTGTGGGATCACAGGACAGAAGCGCACGCACCACACAGTGGCATCATCTCCCCGCCCCCACCCCACCCCACCCCACGTTCAAGGCCTCTGATTACACTGCATAACGTTCTTTTTGGATTGAGTCAAAGCCCTCCCCAGACACAGTGGAAAAAAGGAATCAGAAAGAGAATGTCTGGGGGCCGAGTCTGGGAAGGGGCCCAGCAGCCGCTTACTTGGGGATAAAGACCAGGGCTGAGTGTGACCCTGACACTTGTGGGCTGAGGACTTGGGGAGGGGTTGGTTATGCCTTAAAGTTAGCAGAAGCTCGGCCGAGCGGGGGTGACAGGTGGAGCAGGAAACTTGGGTGGATGCGAAAGGACTCCACCACGCAGCCGTAGCCCCTGGCGACCTCCTCGCGTCCTTCCCTAACCTGGTCCCGGGGCCACGGGATGCCAGGGTTGCAGGGGGTGTGGCCTTGTTACCTCCTCCAACCGGGCTGCCCCACCCCTGCCGACAGCTGCGGGATAGCAGGCGGCGCCCGGTCCCTGCGCACCCGGGGGGACACGCGCGAGGGAGGGGCGCCGGGTGCCTCAAGGCCCCTCCCCAAGCCTCGCTCCCCACGGTGGGAGTGGGAAGCTGCTCCCCGGGGCCGCCGGATCTCCCTCCTCCCCTCTCCTGCTCCACAACAGGGACCTGGGGAAGGCGAGGTGGAAGGTTCGGGAAGACTCGGGGCGACGGCTTGGGAACGCGCCCCCCGCCCCAGTCCCCCCGCCTCGGCCGGCCTCTCCCCGCCCCCAGCCAGATCCCTCCTCCAGCGGCGGCCTGAGTCCGGGCCAAGTGGGCGCGCCCGCCCGCCCGCCGCCGGGGCCGGGATCCGGTGTCGGCTGCAGCTGGCAGTGCGCGGGCGCGGCGGCCGGCAGGCCCGGCTATTAATAACGCTCCCGCGCAGCCCGGGTCGCGCAGCCATGGCCACCCCGGAGGCCCGGAGCGGCGGGGACGGCGGTGCCCAGGCCGCGAGGTAGGAGCCACCGGGCCCGCGTCGCAGCCCCTTTGGGGAGCGGGTGCTGGGCAGTTCCCTTCCCCCACTGCGGCCCCAATCGCCTGGCTGGGGGAAATGCTCCAGTCCGGGTGGGACCTGGGAGGGAGCCACTCAGGGAGGGGAGGTGGGGAGCTCTGGCCCGGGGTCAAGGCACCTCGGTGGATGGGTGACTTTTTCTAATACCCTGTCCCTCCTATGGACTGTGAGAGAATTAACTCTTTCAGGCCACCGGCTATTCAAAATCCACTTAGTCCATCTGACCAAAGAATGTCCTCGTTTTCTTTTATTCCTCACTTCAAGTGTCTACCAGGGATGGGGTGACCAGTGGTGAATTTGCTGCATGGAAAGCACTTGGTGCAAGGTTGGACATCGGCCAGCTTGAAGTTAAGAGTCTGCTCAGGCATCTTGTTCTTTTCTGTCAGGCCTAGGATGGGGGCAGGGAGGGTCTACTGCCTCAGACCATTAAGGGGTCCTTGGCTGGGGTGGGGCCCGGAGGACAGGCCCACTCCATCTCTCTGCCCTGGGTTGTGCAGAAGGTGCTTAGGAAGAGCTGGGAGTATTTCTGTCCCGGATCAGGCTGTGGTCCTGGACTTCCCACTGTATTAAGAGGTGGAGGTAAACACCTGCTGACACATTTGGAGACACGGTCTTACCTGTACTGCTGTACACATACACAGGTATGCAAGGAGTCAGACACACAGACTCTCGCCTGCTCTGTACCGCACAGGCACGCACATTCCCAGCCACAGCCCTAGGACAGTGCTAGGAGCTGCTAGAGTTCTCTGGGATGTCAGTGACAGAGGCAGGCTGCCTGGGGCAGAAGGAAGCTTGAGGTCAGGGTCCCCCCCCCAGGAGCTCCCTGGCCTCCCTTCCTTTTGGCCTATTATTGGATCTGCTTTCCCAGTAATAGGTAGCAGTGTGAGGGCAGCGTCTGGCACTCTGACTGGGGTGGCAGCATGGCCTGGAAATCAGAAGGCCTGAATTGTCCCACCAGTTTTGCCTCTTGACCTTGGGCAAGTTTCCTCCCTGGAGCTCAGATGGTTTCTGCCTGCCTGTCTTCCAAGAGCCCCACCCTTAGGATATAGAGCAGAATTGTATTTGTCCTTAGCATCCACTGTCAGCAAGATGGGCACATGCACTTCTCTAGTGCAGAGCCAGAAGCACAAAGAGGAGTGGCAGAGTGAAAACACAGGTGGGCCTTGTCTGGGAAACATTTTTCAGAAGAGACAGAGTTTGAGCAAAGCTTGAAGGATTAAAAAAAAAGTTAAATAGATTTTTGTATGTATGTATTTATCGCAGTGTCAGGGATTGAATCTCATGCCTCATGCATGCTAGGCAAGCATTCCTCCCCTGATCTAAATCCCCAAGTCTAAACCGTGTAATCCCAGCACTCGGTAGGCTGAGGCAGGATGCAGTGAGCTCCAGGCCAGACTAGATGGCATAGTGATGTCCCATCTCATAAAACAAAAATAAATTTTCAGCCCTAGGATATTTGCTTTTTTTTTTTTTTTTTTTTTTAAGACAGGGTTTTGCTATGCAGTTCAGGCTGGCCTTGAGCTCACTTTGTAGCCCAGGCTGGTCTCAAACTCACAACGATCCTCCTGCCTCAGCCTCTTGAGTACTGGGATTACAAGTGTGTGCTAGATTTTTTTTTGTGTGAGTGTGTCTTTTTGACACAGTTCAGGCTGGACTTGAGTTCACTTTGTAGCCCAGGATGGTCTCGAACTCTCAATGATCCTCCTGCCTCAGCCTCCCAAGTGCTGGAATTACAGGTGTGAGCCACCACGCCTGGCTTAGAAAGATGTTTTTTGATGACAATATGCTGAGCTTCATTAGGATGTCTACCTCTGATGGGAATAACCTTCTCCAGGCTCTGTCTACCACTTTTATGAGTTTTGGAACCTTGTGAGTTCTTTACTCTCTGTGTCCCCACTCCATCTATATAATCACTATACAGATTAGCATTCTATAGGTGAGTATTCATGTAGTATGCTTAGAATTTGGGCATGGTGGCATACCCCTGTTAATTCCAGCACTCTGGGAGCCTGAGGCAGCAGGTTTGCAAGTTGGAGCCCAGCCTGGACAATTTAGCAAAATCCTGTCTGAAAACAAAAAAGTGTCTGGGGATGTAGCTCAGTGGGAAGGCTCTGGGTTGCATCCCCAGCACCAAAAAACAAAATGCTTAGAACTCCCAGGTGGGGGTAGGGCCATGGGCTGGGAAAGGCAGAACTGCTAAGTAGCAGGGTGGGCCTGGTGGCTGGGCAGGTGTGCCTTCCTGGAGCTAGGAGCTCTAACTTCCTAGGTAGCACAAGGCTGTTTTCTAGGCAGGTGGTGTTGGGGAAGCTGCATTGCTCAGCTGGATCTTTCAGACATTGTAGGCTCAAGAGTGGGAGGTGTAAAAAGTTGACACATGTTCTGGGTTGTCAAGCATTGAGTGGGTTGCAGGAGTAACATGAGCTGAGGCTAAAAAAGGTGCCACATCTTTCAAGTCTTTGAAACTGTGAAATGGAGCAACATTCTGTTGTAGCCAGCTATCTGGTACTATAGAGAATATACTGGGGTGAGGATGATGAGGCCCATTAGAAGGCTGGGCAAAGTACAGAACAGTTGGACAAGGCTGGAGAAGTAGGGATGGTGACAGACTTCCCAAGGTGGAATGACCAGTTCTCCATGATTTGGTCACACTGGGAAAAGAAGCAGGTGTTTAAGATTTCTTGCTAGTTTAACCTGAAATGTGGTGATGTGTTTCTCTGAGCCAGAGAGTACCCATGCGGCAAGCCCCAGGAAAATGATAATTTGGGACAACTGAGTTTGAGGTGCTCAGTGACACCGGGTAGATAACAAATACCACTTTCTCTCTGGCAAAGCAATGTGAATGCATTAGGTGATTATTGAGGTTAACTTCAGGTTTAAAGTTTTGGAGTAAGTGCTGGATGAACTAAGGCCAGTGATGTCAAAAGGCCCGGTGAAGCAGCCTTTCATGGTTTCCAGAGGGCCACTTTTACACACAGAGAAGGAAACTGGGGACTCATGACTTGTTAGGTGGGAGAAGAGTGTACCTGATGATTTAGAGTGATCTTTACTGGAGCCAGCTATGGTGGCACACGTTTATAATCCCATTATTCCAGAGGCTGAGGCATGAAGATTGTACTGAGTTTGATGCCAGTGTGGGGTACACAGTTCAAAGCCAGCCTGGACTATATGGAGACCTTGTCTCAAAAACACAAAACAAAATAGCTGGATCCTGGTCAGAAAGAGACCCAAATGATTGGCTTTTTTTTTTTTTTTTTCCTATCGGTACCAGGGATCAAACTCATGACCGCATAATTGTAAGGCAGGCACTTATACCTGCTGAGCTAAATCCCCAGCCTAGAGAGACCCAAATGAGACAGGCACTTGAACTTTGCTATACATGGAATAACTGAAAGATAATTTAGCTACTTTAGTGTATGATACTGAGGATTGAACCTAGGGTCTTGAGCTAAGCATGTACTCTTATATTGAGTAGCCTCAAAGCAGGTTATCTTTAAGTGTTTAAAGAACTCACATGGAAAAGCATTCAAATTGTCTGCTTCTAGGAGTATGAAGTCCAGCAGGTAAGAACTGCAACGAAGTTCCTACCTTAAACATTAGAATTTTACTAGTAGTTACTCAGGTGTGATTTTTGTCCTTGAAGTTAGGTGAGTAGAAACCAGTGATGTGGGGGTGTACTCAGGGGAGCAAAACAATGGCTTGAATGTGGGAGAGGGATAGGAACCAAACTAGTTATGAGATCTTAAAAATTCCTCCCCACCTCTTTCCCCTTTATCTTCTTTCTCCTTTTTCTGGTACTAGAGATTGAACCAATGGGCCTCCACATACTAGGCAATTGGTCCACCACTGAATTACGTCCCCAGCCTAGGTTTTTTTCATTTAAAATCTTTTTTTTTTTTTTGGTACCAGAGATCGAACTCATGATCTCGTGCTTGCCAGACAGGCACTATGCCACTGAGCTAAATCTCCGGCACATTTTAAATCATTCTTTCCTGCAGGGAAGTAACAGCAGAAGCCATTTCTCAAGAAAATTCTGAACCCCTGAGTGAGACTGAGACCTTGAACCCAGAAGCTACTCTATCTTTGGAGGGGACCGTGAACCTAGAAGACATTCTCTACTTTGGGGACACAGATGACTTTGAAGAGATATTTTATATGGGAGACACTGAGGAGCCAGCGGAGATACTGTATATTGAGGAGACCGGGCATCCAGAGGAGTTACTGTTCATGGAAGAGCCTGTGAGACCAGGGGAGACACAGTATGAGGAGACTATGAAGCCACATGTGGATCCAGGAGAGAGCCTGAGCCCAGAGCAGATTGTGTGCGAGAGAGAAATGGTTGCAAGGGAGGAAAAATCCAACCCTGAGGAAAGCCTCAAAGCTGAGCCGAGCCTCAGCACAGAGGAGAACCTGAGCATCGAGGACCTGGAACTGCTAGAGGCCCGTTTCCAGCAGTGTGTGCAAGCAGTGGCCCAGCTGGAAGAGGAGCGGGATCAGCTTATTCATGAGCTGGTGCTGCTCCGTGAACCAGCCCTGCAGGAGGTGCAGCAAGTCCATCAGGACATCTTGGCTGCTTACAAGCTGCATGCGCAAGCAGAGCTGGAGAGAGATGGGTTGAGGGAGGAGATTAGGCTGGTTAAGCAGAAGCTGTTCAAGGTGACCAAGGAATGTGTGGCCTACCAGTACCAGTTGGAGTGCCGCCAGCAGGAAGTGGCTCAGTTTGCAGATTTCCGGGAAGTGCTGACCACAAAGGCAGCCCAGCTATCTGGGGAACTGGCCCAACTCCAGGATGCTTATCAGAAGCAGGAGGAGCAGTTGAGGCGACAACTAGAAGAGCCCCCAAGCCAGCGGGATGGGCACTTTCTCCAGGAGAGCCGGCAGCTGTCTGCCCAGTTTGAACATCTCATGGCAGAGAGCCGCCAGGGCCTGGAGGAGGAATATGAGCCTCAGCTACTGCGGCTCCTGGAGAGGAAAGAAGCGGGGACCAAAGCTCTGCAGAAAACCCAGGCCGAGATCCAGGAGATGAAGGAAGCTCTGAGACCCCTGCAAGCAGAGGCCCGGCAGCTCCAGCTGCAAAAGAGGAACCTGGAGGACCAGATCATACTTGTGAGGCAAAAGCGAGATGAAGAGGTGCAGCAGTACAGGGTAGGCCCATTGGCTATGAAAGTAGTCTTAAACCTGGGAAACTGTGATGAGAATTTAATTCTGGGGCTGAAGGATACTGTCCTGTGTGGAAACAACTCATTCTTTGGGGCCATTCACTCACTCCTTTCCTCCATTCATTTTGTTCATTTGGGCCTATGTTAGAAGCTAAGTTATTTGCACTCTTGCATTTTTACTGTACTCAGCTTTTTTTGGAGTGGGGACAAGTCTTGGTAAGTCACTAAATTGCCCAGGTTGGGTCTGAACTTGCAGTTCTCCTGCCTCAGCCTACAGGAAGCTCTTGAGTGCAGGATTACACGTTTGTGCTGCTATACCCAGCCATTTTATAGGTGAGGAAATCGACTCAGTAAACTGCAGTTTACCCAATCCCAAGTATTTCAGTGTTCCTTTCACAGCACTTTTTTTTTTTTTGAGATAAGAGTCCTGCTATGTAGTTCAGGCTGGCCTTGAACTCATGGCACTCCTATTGCTTTAGCCTCTTAAATGCTGGGATCACAGATGTGTACTACCACACCAGGTATGTTTTAACTGAACAGTGAATCATACTTGGTGTAAGGAAAATAGCAGAATAAGGGGCCAGGTAGAGCTGGGTGTGGTAGTACCTACCTGTAATCCCTCAGGAAGCTGAGGCAGGAGGATGAGTTTAAAGCCAGCCTGGGCTATACAGCAAGATTCATCTCAACAAAACACAAAAAGACAGGCAGAATGAATTCATTCCCTTTCTTCCATCTCATATTCACCTTGCAGTCTCACTCATTTAGTTGCCACACTAAAGCTGACCAGCCTTTCGGCTGAGATGAAATCTATAAATTTCTATTTTTTTTTTTTTTTTGTGCATGTCATCATCTGCCTTGTATTCCAGTTATTCCAATTAAATGTGAGCCAGTTCTAATCCTTTTTTAAACCAGTGAGATATAAACATTAAGTGAATAAAGTTACATCTGCTTGTCACACACAGGGCTTTCAAAAGGTAGCTGTTTCACTTGTCTCTGTGTTACTCTGACACTCATAGTTCTTGTGTTTCACTTATCTCTATTATTCTCTGACACTCATAGTTCAGAAGTAAGTATTAGGTATTGCTGGGCACTGGAGGAAATGTTTGTGTGGGAACTTTCTGTATCTTGAAACATCCCTTTCTTTGATACTTTAGTCTTATGTCCTCCTCTACGCCTGGCTGGGTCACCATTTTTATAAGCAATGATACTTTATTTTTTTTATTGGTACCGGGGATCGAACTCATGACTGCATACTTGTAAGGCAGGCGCTTATGCCGCTGAGCTAAATCTCCAGCCCCAATGATATTTTTTTATCTTTACTTTTCCTAACCTCTCCTATACCAGTCTCTTTAAATATGATAAACTATACACAATGAAGTGCTTTACGAACTACTGTTGACAGTGTCAGGGTTTTAACAAATTGTTTGGATCATTAGATATGTTCTTGGCCTTCTCATTCAGGAACAGCAGGAGGAAATGGAAGAACGAAAGAGGCAGTTAAGAAGTGGGGTGCAACTCCAGCAACAGAAGAACAAAGACATGGAGCAGCTAAGGATCAGTCTTGCAGAAGAGCTCTCAACATACAAGTCAGTTTTGGCCACCATCCAAGTCCTACCTAATATTGGCTGAGGAGTGGTGGGAAGGGCTCAGGGAAAATTTAACAGTGGTTAAAAAAAGACTTCAAATTGTACTCATCCAGGAACAGATGGAAAACAACTTTCTTTTTTTTAAAAGGGCAATGCTTCCCAAAAGCCTGGTACAGGCTGATGCTCCCACTTCTCAGGCAGGTGGAATGGAGAAACAATCTCAAGGTGATCTTGTGTGTAGAGGAGTGGTGTTTGCATTATTACTGCTTTCTTAACAATACTAATGCCTTTCTTTGGTTTGGTATTACCAGTGATTGAACCCAGGGCCTCATGCGTGCTAGGCAAATACTGTACCACTAAACTGCATCCCCAGTTTAATTAATGCCTTAAAAAATTTAATAGGGGCTGGGGATTTAGCTCAGCAGCTTAAGTGCCTGCCTTGCAAGTACATGGTCAGTTCAATCCCTGGTACCGATTAAAAGAAAAAAAAGTAAGAGTCCAGAGTCCAATGATAACCTATTTAGTGATAATTTGTACCTCTAGATAGCCTAGGACAAATATTTAGGTGCACCTGAAATGAGAAATCAGATCCTTACCCTACCAATCCCAACCTGCTGTTGTTTCCTTATTGTATCAGAGAAGACAGTTGTATTACCTAATTCAGAGCATGACAGAGGCAGCCAACAGAAAGGACAAATTAAGCCTAGTATGGTGGCACATACCTTTAATTCTAGCACTTTAGGAATCCAAGGCAGAAGGACAGAGTTCAAGACCAGCCTAGACTTCAAAGCCAAAACACTAAAACATTACCAAGTCATGAAAATAAACTGAGGATGGTTTAGAGGTTGAGACAGAAATGATTAATATGTAAATAACCAAGATAGCTATTTTTGTTTTTTTTTGGTCTTATCTTTTTGAGACAGGGTCTTGCTATGCAGTTCAGGCTGGCTTTGAGCTCACTTTGTAGCCCAGGTTGGTCTCGAACTCGCAATGGATCCTCCTGCCTCAGTCTCCTGAGTGCTGGGATTACAGGTGTGAGATACCACGCCCTGGCTAAGATAGCTATTCTTAATTTATTTGAATTATTCATGAACTTTTCCTTTTTTTTTTTTTTGTACTAGGAATCCAATCCAATTTGCATTTGCCAGGCAGGCCCTGGTCCTTTGAGGTAACAGTCTTTATTACTATGTAGTTCAGGCTGGCCTTCAATTCACAATGATCCTGCTGCCTCAGGCTCTGGAGTATTGGGGTTACAGGTGTGTGCTACCAGGCCCAGCTTCAGATTCTTTATAAAGTAATAGACTCCCTTAGATAAATCTAGGGTTGAAGCATAGTGGTAGGGTGCTTAAGGTTTGATCCATACTATGGCAAAGAACCCTATGGAAAAACAAAAACTGAGGATATGTTTTATTCTATGCTCTAAATACATTTCCTACTTGGATATAAATTCGTAACTATTTTAAGTTGTGTTTATAACTTTCTAGGATTTTCACTTACTCTCATCTAGATGTTAACTGTTATGGTTACTATTTGGGAGACTTGTAACTTTGTAACTGGAGGCAAGGACCTGCTGAACTGGTATGTATAGTAAAAAGATATGACTAAAGAAATGAAACTTTAATAACTGTGAGTTAACCTAAATAGAAAAAATTTTAACTATCCTCTTTCATGGCCATCAGATAGGCAATAATTTGTTGTGTTCTACAAATAGAAAGCACCCAGTGTTTGCTAGGGGCAAGTCATCCCTGATCATATGTAACTCAGTGCAACAATCTCTTCCAACACAGCCTGCACTATTTAAATCTTGGAAGTTCATTATTACACATACTTTCTTCTGTATTTCAAGTAAGAGAAAGCATAAACTTACTTTTTTTTCTCTCAACATTACAGGGGCTGCTTAGAATTGTATGGCCGAATCTGTAACACAGAAACAACCAAAAAAACTTCCTAGCAAAGAATTACCAAGTACTCTTTGGACTTTTCTCAAACAGACAAGGAGTGCCAGAACTTAGCAAGCAATTCATCCTATGAAAATTGCAAATACTGGCTAAAATGATTCTGCCATTGGCTGGGAAAACATCAGCCAATTCTTCTTAGTTGGATTTTACTTCATAAGCCACTGGTACTGACCTGAATGTGCTGACGAATGGAAAAAATGCCTATCTTCTAGCAGCAACCCTCACATGCAGGCTAAGTCAAGGATGAATGTATGACACCTCTTGTAGTATTGTGAAAAATGTTATCTTGCTTTGTGTTGAACTAAACCAAAAACATTTTAGAGGACAAAAAGCCAACTTTCCTTACATGGGTCTGCAATGTGAATTCTTTTGTGCCATGAATGTTAGATTTTAAAGAATCCTCTTATAAAGTTTATTTTTTCTTAAGGGCTATGCAGACTCAGTTTACTCTTTAAATTTTTGTCAAGATAATTTTCATTGTACTCTAAGACAATCACTTAGACTTTAAGAGAACCAATTTAGATCTGAATGTAACAGTTTAAAACCACTGTATTCAGACTTTTCTGAATGATTTTTGGGTATTAATGAACTACTTAATCAAAAACAAAAACTGAGTGAATAAAAAGAACCAATCATTTTATCTGATTATGGTACAGCATGATACAGGCTTTCAGAGCCTACTGTTGATTCTTTTAAGTACAGGCCCCAGTGAAAAACATACTGGGGAAAGTCAACCTTTATGATAAAATGTTCAAGAATCTTTTCCACATTTAAATTTTGCCTTAAATTCTACCATACTGCCTTTGACATTTGAAAGCCTGTGATTGTCTAGGGACTGTTTGTTTTTTTTTTAAATGCCATTTTTATCACAGACTAGTCTGTGCACCTCTGGCTGTGTTTTCTATCTTGAATTCTTCCTGGAAAGGAGTAAAGCTCTTTTCTATAGCTCTGGGTCTGTTTGATTTTATTCTCTTCATAGTCAGAGACCGCAGAAAATAACTCATCTGGGGCCAGGGATATAACTCAGTGGCACAGCGCCTTCTTGGCAAACTCGAGGTCATGAGTTCAATTCCTTATACAAAAAACAAAAACAAACATACCCCCAAAAAACTCATCTGAGTAACTGCTCTAAAAGTGACAGATTTGTATTTGATGGTGTTAACATTCTAAATAAAACCCATCAGCATAGGGTTATGTAGAAAAGCAATTTATTCCATTATAAGCACTTACATAGTTAGTCATGGAGAGTAACAGGCCTGCTGGTGAAACAGGTCACCTAAAATGGAGATGGTATCAAACTAGTGGTCAAGGACTAATTACTCCTTTAAAAAAAAAAAAAAAGCAACTCTTATCAAGGATTAATTTAATTTTAAAAACAAATACAAGCTATCATATCACCCTTCTCAACTTGACAGTCCACCTGAGGCATAACTGTCAGGTAAAAACATACATCTTTACAACTTGGTGGTCCCAAGTTAAAACAACAAAAAGCCAACAAAAACCATTTCACAGAAAGGAAAGGAATAATATGAAAACAGCTCAAGAAATACACTAACAAGCAAAAATATATGGGAAAGGAAGAACATGTAGCTTTGACTTAACTGAAGAAACCAAAAGGAGACTGGTCTACACAGGAAAATATGCATCCTGGAAAGTCAGGTATGATTTAGAGTATGAATCTATGACTTGATTCTCCCCTAATTCCTGAATAAAAATGACATTCTGCAGTACTTACACTTCATGGCTCAGACACCTAACCTCACTTGGCTCTATTCCTTACTCTAAGCTTTACTGAAACAAGTCTGAAAAACTTGGGGATATAGCTTTAAAAGGAAAATAATCACACATTATATTCCCCTTTTTGTAGCTACCTTAGACCTGGGTTTGTTGCTAGAAAATTCCTAAAGAAAATTTAAATAAGTTTGTGGCTTTACTGAATCAAGTACCCCAGTTAATATTTAGAAAACACCCACTTTTGGGCTAATAGTATTATTGGTGGTATCTATTATGGAGGGATAGCTGAATAAAGTCTGTATGTCTCAAAACCAGTGTTAAATCAATCTCAGGGTTGAGAGAAAAAAGGGGAGTCTAAAATCATGTGTAGACATATCTAGGATCCTTGTCCTTCTGGATCCACACTTCCTTCAGGGTCTTCATCATTATAAATGTTCTCTGCCTGCTCAAAACAAGAAAAAAAATATTTAGTAATCATGAAGGTGACTTCTTGCTTGAACTCAAGGTTCTATTAACAGATTAGGCCAGGGAACCAGATAAATATTCTAGGGTTGAAGGTAATATAAATACTGTTCCAACTTTTCTGCCACTGTCACAGAAAATCTGTAATAGGCATGACTTAGGAAGTGTGTATAGCTATATTCCACTAAAAATATACAGATGGCCACTGGCCCTTACATTAAGACATTCCCACAAAAATCTGGTTACTATTCATGCTAATAGCTAGCTAGCATTTTTTAGTTACTTAATGAGATTAACTGTGAGATTACCAATGCCTGAGTATGTTAAAAACTTAATTATAAGCTTGAACTGAAAACCTGGCCAGGTGTGGTGATGCATGCCTGTAACCCCAGAACTCTCAGGGAGGCGGAGGCAGGAGGATCCCAACTTAAAGCTCAGCCTGGGCAATCTAGCAAGACCCTGTCTCAAAATGAAAAAGAGCAGGGTTTAAGATTCGGCACAAAGGCTCTGGTTCAATTCTCTGTATTGCAAAAACAAACAAACCCCAAACTTGCCCCAACAATGTATTTTAAATCTCAAAAAGACTTAATTCTAGAGCCTCAAACATGCTAAGCAAGGACTCTACCACTGATCTACAGCCCCAACTGCTTTTTACTTATTATTCCTATGAGTTTTAACTTCTTTCCTTTTTTTTTTTTAAAGTAACCAAATGGAAGACATGGCAAGGTGAGGAGGGGTCTCAGGGCTTTCATGAAACCTCTGGGCATGCTACCCATTTTAGTATATTCCTCAAGGCTGAAATGCAACAAATTAGGTTCTTCCCTTCCCCTAGGGTAAGATCTTACGATGTTGCCTCAGGCTGATCTCTAAAGATTCTTGCACATTAGCATCCAGGCATATACCACTGGATCCAGAAAATTATGATGGTGGGGGGTGGTACATGGCAGTACTGTGGTTAAACCCAGGGCTTTTGTACTGAGCCATACCCTAGCTCTATTAAAAAAAAAAATTCTTTCTGAGACAGGGTCTCTAGTTTAAACTGGCCTCAAACTTATGGTGATCTCCTGCCTCAACAAACCATGTGCTGAAATTACAGGCACACCCTGGCCTGAATTTTTTTGCCATGCTACCTTCATTTACAATAAAGTGGTAGCCAGGCATGGTGGCCAAACCACCACCAACAAAAGTGGTAGAATATATGTAATGGAGCTGGGCATGTTATGTACACCTGTATTCCCAGCACTGGGGAGGCTGAGGAAGAAGGATCGCTGCAAGTTCGAGACCAACCTGTGCTATGAAGTGAGCTCAAGGCCTGCATAGTGAGACCTTGTCTCAAAAAGACAAAAGTAAAACAAAACAAAACAAAAAACCCATGTGATAAAGATTATTTACCATCCCCGCTCCACTTTATTTTTATTTTTTGAGTGCTGGAATTATATAGGCATATAATGTGCACCACACCCAGCTGCACATTTTGGGGAGGAGGAGCGGGGGGAGTGTACCAGGAATCAAACTCACAAGCTCCTGCTTGCCAGGCAGGTGCTGTACTGGCTGCACTATTTTGTACTTTTCTTTTGAGACAGGGTCTTGCTATGCAGTTCAGGATGGCCCTGAGTTTACAACAATCCTTATGTCTCAACCTCCCAAATGCTGGTATGATAGGCGTGCACCACCATGCCTGGCTTGCTGTGTAGTTTAAACTGGCTGTGAATTCACTATGTAGCCCAACCTGGCCTTGAATTTGTGGCAATTCTCCTGCCTTAGCCTCCCCAGTGCTGAGATTACAGGTGTGTGTAACCTGTAATCCTGGTTTTATTTCTACAGGTTTTTTTTTTTTTTTTTGGTACTGGGAATCAAACTCAGGACCTTGTACTTGCCATGCAAAGTGCTGTGCCACTGAGCTATATCCCTGGCCCTGGTTTTATTTCTTATACCAAATTATTTAATGTTTTTGTTTGAGAAAGGGTCTCACTTATGTAGTGTAGGCTATCCTCAAAATATAACAGCAATCCTTGTGTCTGAGCCTCACAAATTCTGAGATTGTAGGTAGGCACCACCATGTCCAACTTAGACATTACAGTTTTGTTTTTATGTTGGGGATTGAATTCAAAACCTCATGCATGTAAGTATGCCCCGTACCACTGATCCATACCCAGTTTAGTTTTCTTGGTGCTAGGAAATGAACCCACTCTCGTACATGTTAGTTCTTCCAGTACTACAGATTAAACCAGGGGTGTTCCACCACTGAGTGCCATCCTCAGCCTGAGTGAATGGGTGAGGTCCTTGGAATTGAACTCAGAGAACACTGAGCTATATTCTTAGCACTTTTCATTATTATTATTATAAAAAAAAATGCTTCAGTAAGTTGCCCAGGCTGACCTCAAACTTACAGTTCTATCTCAGTTTCTCAAGTAGTTGGGATTTCAGGGGCGTATCTCACCTAATCTGGCTTCGTATTATTTTTTTATTAATTTTTTTATACCAGGAATCGAACTCATGACCTCATGTCTGCCATGCAGGTATTGATTATTAAATTCTAAGTGTCTTGAAAATTCAAAAGAGCAATTAGTTAAAATTCAGCTTTAGAGTTAAGAAATATATTTGAACTCTTAGAGAGGTTTCACAGAGAAATGGCAATATATATCATGTTGTGAATTAGTATCTTCTTTGGAGATTATATATATATATATATATATGCATTTGTAAGGCAAATACATATGGGAGAAATATTGCGGATGCGTAACATGAAAAAAAAAATTTTTTTGGGGGGGGGGACTGGGGATCAAACTCAGGACCTTGTGTTTGCCAGGCAGGTGCTTATGCCGCTGAGCTAAATCCCCAGCCCTAGTAACATGAAAATTTGTAAGGGTACTAGAAGTAGAGGTGAACAGATACAGAGAACTCTTACAGTTTTCAAGTCTGGTTAGCTGGGAGACACTAGCGCTTAGAAAATGTAATGAGTAGTAGGCAAGGGGAATGAGAAGGAGTAGAAGACAGTGGGACAATAGATAAATGTTAAGGATAGCTAAAAACAGCAATGTGCATATAAGCACATATAAGAATAAACTGAACTAAGAGGCATTGTATTCAGGAAGTATGTAAATATAAAATGCTGATATTGCTGGCTGGGAGAGGTGGCACCCATCTGTAATCCCAGCACTCAGGAGGCAGAGGCAGGAGGATTGACTGTCAAGAGTTCAAGGCCATCCTGGACTACAGAGCAAGACTTTGTCTCAAGACAAAACAAAACAATACAAATGATGCTGTGTCTCATTTATCTAACTTCTCCAAATAAATGACAGAACACTTACCATCTGCCACACTTGCATGATATTATCTTCTGATACAGAACAAATCACCCATGGTTCATTGGGATTCCAGGAAAAATCAGATATCTTAGCAGTGTGACCACCGTGAATAAACTGAAAGAGATAAGAAAACAAAGATAAAAAATGCAGATAGAAAATAGTGTGGTGGTGCCCAAACTTGGGAGTCTAAGATAGGACGACTGGCAAATTCAAGATCACCTTGGGCTTAGAGAGCGAGCTCAAGGTCAGCCTGAATTGCTTACTGCTGACCCTGTCTCAAAAAGACCACAAATATACAAAGGAGCGCAGATAGAGAATATTAAATTACAACCTACTTCAATATGGTTCAAAGCTTGTAACATACCAACAACTCAGGTGGACCATCTTCTGCATCTTCTGGAGACTGCTCTTCTCCAATTTTACTAGCACAAAAAAAAAGTCAAAACAGATTTACCCTAACTTCAGAAAGTGTAAATAAATAAAATAACTTCATAAAGAGTAAGATGTGTAAGACTTACCTTAAATCCCAGACATTCAGTCTGCGATCAGTACCACTGGAAGCCAAGATAGTCTCATTGTGAGGTGACCACTGAACCTATGGATGTGTAAGAAGAAAACAGAAAATCTATGAACTAGAAAATTAACAGAAAATATCTAAAGTCATACTCATTTCAAAAATTTTAGGAGCTGGATGTGGTAGTACATGCTTCTATCTCAGAGACTAGAATAGGAGTTTGAGCTGTGTCTATTAATAGGGAGATCCTGCCTCTAAAGCTGGGTGTTGGTGGTACATGCCTGTCATCCCAGCACTCAGGAGGCTGAAGCAGGGAGATCATTTGAGTTGGAGGCCAGCCTAGTCTACACAGCCAGACCATGTCTTCAAAAGCAAAACAAAACTACCTCAAAACCTAAAGTCAATAAAAGGGAACAAACCAGGGTGCAGGAGGACTCTCTAGCATTCTGGGAAGGCTCATTTCAAGGGGACTGATTGCAAATGGGAGCCCACATGGGAAATTAAGTGAGATTGTTTCAAAATAAAGAATCAAAAGGCTTGCAGGCAACCCCTTTGGGACCCCTCCTGCCTCTCAGGAGTTCCTGCCATTCCCTGTTCCTTTTCTCAATAAATTTTCCAACAACAACAACAACAAAAACACAAAACACGAAACAAAACTTGGGACACAGCTCAGTGCGAAGACCCTGGGTTCAGTCTCTAGTATAGGAGGGAAGGAGGGGCTGATTAAAGTACTATAGACAGTTAAAACTGACAGCAAGGAAATTCACTTTATGAAATAATCCATTACTAAATAATGTCAAAACAGATGGAAGAAACAAGAGGAATCAGCTTTTATTCCATTTCACATTAAATTTTTTCAAGATTATATCTTATTCATTCTTAATGCGCTATTCCTCTGCACTCATACTGGAGATTGAACTCAGGACCTTCACACTGAGCTACATCTGCCCCTTTTCTTTTGAGATGAGATCTCACTAAATTTCCAGGATGGCAGTCCTCTTGCCTCACCCTCCCAGACTGCTGAGATTACAAGTGTATAACTACCACACCTGGCTTCTTAATGTCTTAATTCTGGTCCCTGATCCAAGTATAATCTAATTTTGTTTTGTTTTTTGAGACAGGGTCTTGCTACAGGAAGCTCAGACTGTGGGTGAACTCACTAGTCTAGGCTGGCCTTGAACTCATGGCAATCCTCCTGCTTCAACTTGCTGAGTGCTGGGATTATAAACAGTGCCACCCTACCTGGTTTATAATCCAATTCTGACCTAAGAATATGGATGATGAAAATATATAGATGATAAACACACTTATTTTTTCATATTATTAGGAACTACACATCACATATAAATAAGGCTAATTAAAAATGGTCTCTTGGGGCAACCCGCTTGGGACCCCCTTCTGTCTCTCTTCAAGCAGAAGCTTTCTCTCAATAAATACATTCTACTCTTCAAAAAAAAAAAAAAAAAAAACCCAAAAAACAAAAAAGACTTCTTGTGGGGGCTAAGGGTAGAATTTAGTAGTAGAATGCTTGCTCAGCATGTGCAAGGCCCTGGGTTCAATCCTTAGGTCAGCATCCATCCCCTCAAAATTTCCTACAAAATGCCCTTATTAAAAGAGGCAAAAGGCAACTATATACAAGTAACAATCACATATGCTGTTACTCTTTGGTAAGCAAATGTTGGTTTATGTAAGAAGAGAGCATTACTGACCAGTAGTTAGGAAACAATTTGGATAATCTTTAGGCAAGAATATCATCATAAACAAAGAACAAAGAGACAGGCAAAGACATAATGTTCTTTGAGGTAGACTTGAGGTTAGGCATACAGGAGTATGGCTCACAAAAAGCACAATTCAGATGCCATATTCATTCACAACAATTAATCTTGGCCACTTTAAGGTCTATAGCACTTGACGATTTTTTACTGTAATAATTTCTAAATATTTTAAGCTGAGGCCAAAGACTATAATGTATTCCTCACAGTGCCTAATTGACAAACCTTGAATTCACTTTTTTTTTTGGTACTGGGGATCGATCTCAGTTACTTATGCTGCTAAGCTAAACCCCCAGCTGTTTGTTGAATTAAATCAGAAGCCTCTGCAGTATAAGAAAGCTTAACTAGATAAGACAGAAAACATTTAGCCAGTACTTTTGATTTTATTTTTAATTTAAATTCTTTTTTTTTTTGAGATAGGGTCTGGCTAGGTAGTTCAAGTTGGCCTTAAACTCACGGTGATCCTCCTGCCTCAGCCCAAGTGCTAGGATTATATGTTTGTGACACCACGCCTGGCAACAGTTTTAGGCTTGTATCAAGAAACCAAAACTGTGGTGAGATATAAAGAATGAAGAAATGGAAATAGAAGAAACAAGTGAGAGTCAGGTGCAAGGTGGGTACATTATTTAGGCATTAGTTTTCTCAAAATTCCAAAAATGTTAAGTGGTCAATGACCAGTTTGAGAAAGTAAAGAAGTAACAGAAGAAAAACAATCTCAATTTTCCCTGAAATTACATGGGTATACAGAAGATTCCTATTATTTTTAGCAATGAATAAAGCAAATGGGTCCAGTCACACTCCAGGTTTAAACAACAAAAAACCCAAACCAAAACACAAAAACAAATGAGCAGAATTTTCTCTTACCTGAAATATTTCATCCTTATGTGATTCAAAGGAATGCAACTTAAGTTTCAGATTTCTTAGATCCCACAAAGCAACAGTCTATGTACAACAAGGAAAGAGAGATCAGCAGATTTTTCAGAAAAAAAAAAAAAAGTCTACTAACTAAAAATCTCTGGATACTTAAAAGATACTACATAAACTGACCCTATGCAGTCTCTTAAAATAAACCCAACTGACCTTGTCAGCTGATCCTGTGGCAAGAATGAATTCACTATAAGGATTGAAAGAGAGACAGTTCACTTCTGCAGTGTGAGCATCAACTGAATGGCTTGGTTTGGAAGTGTTGTTTGATCGAGTATCCCAACTTAAAAAAAAAAAAAAAGGCTTGGAATGGTGATGAAATATAAAACCAGTATATGAATAAAAAGTAAACAATAATAAGATCTACTCACATCATAAGTTTCTGGTCATCAGCAACTGACCCAAACAGAGACTCATGGAGCAGATGCCAGGAAACATCTTCTACTACTGCTGTATGCCCTGTAAAGATGGTCTTCGCATCCACCACTTTTCCTTCCTTTGGAACAGCACTGATGTCCCATAGGCAGATGGTCTTAAATGTAAAATTAACCATTATATAAAAGATTCTCACCTCCCCACACGTCCAAAAAAAGAAACCAAGCAGTAACTAGCACAGATTTGCTTCAAAATTAGGATACGCACATGGTCATCTGAAGCACTCAGTAAGTGCCCACTAAGATTTGGGTTCCAAGAAAGCCCGTAGCCTTCCTTCTGATGTCCACGGAGACGCAAGTCTGGGTTGCACTCTCCAGAGGGGTCTGCAAAGTTAACAAATACATCAAAACTCCCCAGTTCCCTGTCTTTCTGGGTGCACTAGGAACAAACTACAGTTTATTACATCTACAGTACTTAATTTATATAAATGATGCCTCTATTATGACCAAATGTACATTTACTCAGATCTACATAAAAAAATGTTTTTTTACTCAAGTGAAAAAGCATCAAAATACCCACACATAAATCACAAAGCAGTTATATTATACAAATATCAAGCAACTTAAACTTGGAATTAGAACTTGTACTTATCTAGAAAAGGGGAGGTACCTGGTTTAGAAGGATGTTTTGTATAGTCAAAAACAAGAACATCACTGGATGGAGTCTTTGTTGCAATGATGCAAGGGTTCTGGGGCATATAACGGGCCCTGTTTACTTCTCCTTCATGGTTGATCTTGATTTCTATTTCAATCTTCCCACTAACAGAGCCAAAACCTCCAAATTCTGTAAATAAGATAAATTGCAAGTGAGGGTGAAACAAGTAGTGTAATCAATACACTTATTAGCCTGATGTGCTTGCATTTCCCTTCAATTCCATGTGTATAGTTAAATATCTAATTAATATATTATTAGTAAAAATTAAAGAAGATGACAAACTCACTTAAAAGGAGGTTCTCAGTAAGTTTTCAAAAATCTCATTTAAAGTAAGTTTGCTAAAAAGTAAAACTCAAGTTACTATTTTAATGACTAGTATTTGCATTGTATCTTCCTACAGGATTCCTTTCAGTTCATTGAGGAAAGAGCCACAATAGCTAGTTCCATTTTCTTAACCCATACTTATACTTGCCAATCAAAGCCGTTGGTCGAAATAAACCAGGTATTATTAGACAAAAATACTCTTTATTCATATTTGACTACTGTATGCACCGTAACAAATTGGTCATAGTGTTGTTGCATGCTTGTAATTCCAGTACTCTGGGAGGTTAAGGCAGGAGGACTGTAAAGTTCCATCTCCGTCTGGACAAAGTAGTTCAACCCTATCTTAAACAACAATGACAACGACAACGTGTAAAGGCCCTATGTTCAATCTTTAGTATTGTGCTCTAAAAAAAATCCTGGAAGAGTAATATATAAATACAGGTATTAATGATCAGTTCATGAATTACAGAAGGCAGGCCTAAGGTAAAAAAGTACCTAAGAGTCAGACACAGGCCTAAGTAGCTCTACTATCATTTCTTAGTTTGGTGACTTATGTGAACTTTTCTGGGCCTCAAATAACTTATTCATAATGCAAAAAAGTCACAAAAGTAAATTGTAGATGAACCTACTCTGGTCAGCAGTATCACTGCACAAATGTTACTCTTTGAAGGACGTAAGTCTTTTCAATTTTTTTTTTTTTTTTGGTACCAGAAATTGGACTCAGGACCTTGCACTTGCCAGGAAGGCGCTATGCCACTGAGTTATATCCCTGACCCCCAAAACTCTTTTTAGAAAGCAAAGATATAAATGGGTAAAATTGCTGGCAATTGGGCAATCTTCCCCTTCAAAATAACTTTATAAGTTTAAAGCTAGTATCTTAAATAGGTTAAAAGCCTAAAAATAAAAGTTTAAAGTTCTAAAGGAGAGAAAAAAAATACATTAAATCTGTTTTCCCTAGATTTCTACAATGTTCAGAAATGGAGGGCATACTTACTATATGATCTTAAGGATCTTTCAGTCTAAACACATTGTTCTGTACAGTGTACAACAATACATGACTATGACCCCTCACTCCAGCCATGAGTAACTGTCCTAAAAGAGGCACACTACTGTACACAAGGGAAAAGCAACAGAGCAGCACAGTCCCCATGGTATTTATTATACAACATGGGTTATATTTTAGTGTTGGTCATATAGTAAACATGGGCTTCCTGAACTATAAAACACAGTAGTTAAGAACATTTTTTTATTTTGGGATTTGGGAACTGAACTCAGGGGCACACTACTACTGAGCTATATCCCCAGAGCTTTGTTTTAATTTTGAGACAGGATTTAAATTACCTACATAAGACTTCAACTTAAGATTGTCCTGCCTCAGCCTCTCTGTGCTAGCTTTAAGGCATGCACTACTGCTCTCAGCATAAAATTGTTTTAAAAAAGGCTTTATCTCTTCTCCACCTCCCACCCCTCCTCCATGTGGCTAACTGAACTCAGGGCCTTGCGCATACTAGGCAAGCATTCTAGCAATGAGCTATAATCCCCAACCCTATCTATTCAAAAATATTATGGATCCCTAGGCTGAAGCTGGTATGTGGAAGGCCAACTGCACATTGGTTATCTATGTACAATGAACTGAACAAAAGTCAAAGCCCAAGTATCTTCCTAATTTGTTTCTCCCCACAGAGAAGATACTATTAAGCTAAGCATGGTGGCACACACCTCTGATCCCAACACTTGGGAGTCTGTGGCAGGATGGCTGAGAGTTTGATGTCAGCCTGGACTACAAAGTAAATTCAAGGCCAACCTGAACCATATAGGGAAACTCTATCATAAAAAACCAAACCAAACCAAACCACTACTAAAACAAAACTGGAGGTGCAATGTGCAAAAATTTGTGTAGCTTAGAGTTTTTACTTATGTATGCATGTGGGGAATCCATTCAGATTAAAACATTTTCAGGACCCCAGAGGCACTTCTGAATACTATCACAGCAAAGTATTCAAACATTCTGATTATTTACCACAGAGCCCCTTTTTTGAGTACATAAACCTTTTAAACAGGTAACTTCTAACATCCTGAGTCAATTATCTCAATTATTTCATGTGGGAAGGAGGCAGTGACCAGTTCACTACAAGATTCTAGAACATACACATGCACAGAACAGTTCTCAAGGTACCACGTGTGGACTTCTTAAAAGAAACGGAGCAGGTTTTCAATAGAATGGCCTGGACTTGATGTCAGTTTAAGGTGTGGGATCCTACCATTGCCTCCTAGGAAGCTTATGTGCACTTTTTGAGATTTTTGGTTACTTAAAAAAAATTTTTTTTCCTTTTGAGATAGGGTCTCACTATGCAGACCAGGCTGGCCTTCAACTCACAACAATCTCCTGCTTGCCTCAGTCTTCCGAGTGTTGAGATTATAGGCGTGCAGCACTATGCCCAGCTTTCTTTGAGATTAGACAATACAAAAAGACACAGATGGCAAGAAGAGTTTACTCTCCTGGCTTTTCTCAGCATAGCCCACCCTGCTTCCTCCAGGGCTTTCTTTTCCTTAGCCCAGGCTCACTTTGCAGAGCCAGTTTCTTCCTCACTCTTCACTTTTACTTTCTCAAATCAATTGTCACTGGTTTGTTTCTTTTAATTCTGTTTGAGATAAAGCACACACAAGCACGTGTGCGCGCGCGCGCGCGCGCACACACACACACACACACACACAAAAGGGGCTGGGGGGGGGGTGGAGGTGAGCAACCTAAATAAAGCCTGGTAACATTTATTTGGTGAGCCATTTTTAGAAGGAGCTACCTGATAAAACCATACAGAGGCAGTACTCTGCTCCTTTTAAGTAGCCAGCCTATACACTGGCCTGAAAAAGATTTTTGTGTGTTTTGGGGGATTACACAGGATCTCAATATGTAGCTCAGGCTGGCCTTGAACTCATCACAATCTTCCTGCCTCAGCCTCCCAAATGCTGAGATTACAGATGTGCACTTGAGATTTAGACATACCAGGGTGAAAAAGATTTTTTGGCAGGAAGGGATAAAAGAGGAGAGGAAGACTAGAAGCCAATTAAACTATATAATGGTGGGGCAAGCTACTGAATTCAAATACGCTTCCCTGTGAGTATAAAGTAAGGTGACTCAGTCAGGAGGCTGAGGCAGGATGATCTCTGAGTCCAAGAACAATATAAACTACTTTTTGACATCTTGTTTCAAAAAGGGGAACGTGGTGATTGTAGTGCGAGTGGAGGTCAGTGACAGAATTCTAAATTTACTCTCCACTACCGCAAAAAACAAAATCAGCAAAAAACCTTGATTACCACAAAGATTTGGGTATATAATAATTAAAAGATGCCATTTTCAGCTGGCTACGGTGACACATGCCTGTAAACCCAGCACTCAGGAAGCTAAGGCAGAAGGATTGCTCCGTGTTCGACGTCAGCTTAAACTATACAGTGAGACCTTCTCTCTCTTTTTTTTGACACAGGGTCTATGTAGTTCAGGCTGGCCTTGAGTTTACTTTGTAGACCAGGCTGGTCTCGAACCTGCAACAATCCTGCTACCTCAGCCTCCCAAGTGCTGGGAGTACAGGTATGTACTCAATCTCAACAAAATAAAATGACATGAAACAAAAGATGCCATTTCAAACATGAAAAATGAATTAATACAAGGCATTTTAAAGAAAATTGTGGGCTGGTATGTACTTAATTGTAGAGTGCTTGCTTAGCATTGTGAGGGCCTAGGTTCCATTCCCAGCATCTCCCTAGTCCCTAACTGGCTTGGATTTCTATTCCTTGCCTAAAAATCAAAACTAAGTACCAGAAAACAACAGACGAATATTCTGAAATCTTGGATTGGGAAAGCCCGATTTCAAACATGACATATGAGATCTTGAAATTATTAGAGGAAAGTTAAGTTTTAAAAAATTATAACTTTTAAACAGTGTTAGCAATCCAATGTTGAGCCTGCCTGCAATTTCAGGCCTTTGGAGGCTGAGGAAGAAGGGTCTTTTTATATCAGCAATTGAACTCATGACCTCACACTTGCAGGGCAGGCACTTACCCTGCTGAGCTAAACCCCCAGCCCAGAAGAAGGGTCTTGAGTCTTAAGGCCAGTCTAGATTACACAGTGAGAACCTCAAAATAAAAACAAAAAATTCTAACGATGATGACAATGACGACTCCACAAAACAAATCCTAGCGTGGTGGCACATGTCCATAATTCCAGGATTTGGGAGGCTGAAGTAGGAGGATCACTGTGAGTTTGAGGTCAGCCTGATAGTAAAACTGTTTTGAAAAAACTGTAAGGGCCTGTAACTCCAGCATTTGGATGGCTGTGCTTGGAAGGCTGCCACAAACTGAAGGGGAACAAGATGGTGTCACAAAAACAAAACCATCCCCAAAACATAAATACTGTAAATAAGTTCAGTATTTGCTAGGGTGCAGGGAACTGTGATTGTGAATCATTTTCAAAGGACAATTTCAAAATACTGACTTTATTTTAAAATGGTCCTGGCTGGGTATGATGCTATATACCTGCAATCTCAGCACTCAGGAGGCTGAGGCAGGAGGATCACCCTGAGCTTGAGGCTAGCCTGGGGTATGTAGTTCAAGGCCAGCTTTACAAAACAAGAACATGTCTCCATAAAACAAACAAAAAAAGCAAAATAAATTAAAAGGCCAGCCCTTTGACCCAGAATTTCACTTATAGTTGGGAACCACTTAAATACAAATTGGTAACAGATTAGCTATGATACACTATATAGTGATCAAATCGAGGCAGGACATCATATACTTAGATATATATTCAAGACACATTAGATCAGAAAAAGTAAATTATGAACCCATATTGCATATTCTGAGTGCCAAGAAAGAAATGCTTCCATACAATAAGTACTCAACACATTTGGTGAGTGATCCAATTCACAGGATAAACCCTTTGCAGAAGAATGTGTCCAAAAAAAATAATGTGTCAACATCACAGTGATCTGGATGAGATAGGTTTACAGAGGGAAGGATCTTTGGCATATATATTTATTATGTTACCACTAGAATGTATTTTGTGCCAACACACACACACACACACACACACACACACACACACACAAGTCCTACTTAGGGACAATTTTTCTTTCTCTACAACAACAGAAACTGGACTCAGGGGCTAAATGAATTACTCAAAACATACAGATAGTCTCCAGTGCCAATTTTCTAACTCAGTGCTCTTTCTCCCCTATCAGAGATGACTATCCAGAGGAACAAATTTCCAAAAACCATACACAGATGAGGACCTGAGACAAAAACCATGTTTGCTGATCTGTATGCTAAGAATTTATACTGCATTCAGTGTCACATTAGATCAAGTGTAGAAAAGATCAACTGAAACACTGGCAAATAATGGAAGATTTTCTATCTTTTGGTAATTTAAGTTTGAGGGCAATAATAAAGGGTTTAGCGTATCTCCTAAAAGTAGAGTGTAACGGCTCAGTGAAATTTAATTTTTATGTACATGTGTGCCCTGCTCAAGTTGTTTTTACCACTTCAAGTCTGGAAAGATCAAATCAAGCCAGTATTTGTGAATTCTTAAAAACTGTTGCCTCTCAGCTGTGGTGGCACACACCTGTAATCCTAGCACACAGGAGGCTGAGGCAAGATCACAGTGATTGTGAGCCTAGCCTGAGCTACAGAGTAAGAGCCCGATTCAAAAAGAAAAAAGATTACTCCTCTAAAACCTTTACAGCCTTTTCCTCTATCCCTCTTCCAAAGAAACTGTAGTATCCTGTTAATGTGCCCTGTATACACCTGTATTTTATATATTTAATAAGCAAGATTTATACCCACGAATCAAGTTTCAACTTTTGTAGAGAATGCACTGCAATAATGCATGGTAACTTTCTGCTTCAACTGCAGAAACCCCTTTATTATCAGTTTTAGCAGTATGCAGTATAGAATCCATGTTAAGTATTTCTCCCATAATGCAAACTCAAATTTCCCCAAGCTTTTATCTTCATAAGGCTGCCTTTATCAAATTGGTTCTCTTTTATAATAATGCAAAGATATGAAAGACATCACCCGTATATCAAACATTCTTTCACTTTTAAAATGCCTACCTCCTTTCTCACTGTCATAGTGTGATGCATCAAACTGGG
The DNA here is from genome assembly GCA_004027455.1 of Hydrochoerus hydrochaeris. Lineage (NCBI taxonomy): Eukaryota > Metazoa > Chordata > Mammalia > Rodentia > Hydrochaeridae > Hydrochoerus > Hydrochoerus hydrochaeris. Next base: position 29,749 of record PVLA01004483.1, read on the forward strand.
CATCATCATTAGGGAGCTGTACGCTGGCTATCACAAGGTGGTTTTGTTCATCTGATGTGTGTGTCCCCAGGACAAGTCGATGAATGCTGAAATCCTTTCCTTCAGGTCTGCAAAAGCAACAAATGGTCACTATTCAAATTAGCAAAAAACAAATAGAGACCACACAGCACCATAATAACCAGATTTTGAGAGGACAAAGTCATTAAGAGACCTCTTTTCTACTTCTAAGGGTCATCTACTTTACAGAAAGAAACATACGGTATCTATTTTTATATTTAACTTGATCAAGAATGTAGAATTATAAGCTTAGAGTGGTCGCACATGCCTGTCATCTCATCCCAGCTACTTGGAAATCCAAGGCAGAAGAACCACAACTGTGTGGAAAGTCTGGCCAATTAAACAAGACACTATTTAGAAAAATAAAAAGCTGTGTATCCTGCGCACACTTGTAATGTTAGCATGCCAGGAGGCTGAGACAGGAGGAATGCATGTGGAATCCCTGTTTGGACAACTTAGTGACACTGTATCAAAATTTAAAAAAGGCTTGGGATGAAGCTCAGTATAGAGGCCTTGGATTCAATTCCAGTAAAGAAAGGTGCAGGGTTTGACTGGGTGATGTCTCAGTGGTACAGTGCTTGCCTAGCATGCACGACATGCTAAGTACAATCTCTAATACCACTACCACCACAAAAACAAAACAAAACAAAACAAGAAATTACTTTGGAGAATAGGTTTAATGGTAGATTAGCTATGCACCCTTTACAAAGGGTTAGAAGGAAGACTACTGATAGATATAGTAATATTTTAGTCTATTAGAACCTTTGTTAAAAGAAAGGGCTGGAGGTGTAATTCAGTGGCACAACATGTGGTAGGTCCTGGGTTTAATTGATGGCACCTGGCTCTGCCAAGGGACAGAACATTAGGTATGCTAAATGTTTAGACATATCACTAAGTACCTTATCAATGGACAAATTGCTTCAAATGCAGTCAAAGAATAAAGATGATCAAAACATGATTCTTGACCTCAGAAAGTCATGAGCCATTAGTCACTCCCATAAATACTAGACAATATACAATGTATGAAAGATAAATAAAAATGTTTAGATAAAAAAAATTACTTCTGGAATTAAGAAAGTACTCATGACGGAGTAAGACCTAAGCTGGTCTCAAAAATGACAGACATGTTAGACACTACTATGCATGTGCTGGTGTCCACCTGCAGACCTAGGACTCAGGAGGTTGAGGCAGAAGTATTACTGTGAGCTTGAGGTCAGCCTGGATTACATACTGAAAAACAAAACAAAAACAAACAAAACAAAACCCAAAAACTGAAGAAACAAAAATCAAAGACTTCCACAAAACCCTGGGCATGGTGGTGTATACGTGCAACCCCAGCACTCTGGCAGGCTAAGACATGTGAATCACAAATTTGAACCCACCTGGGCAACTTGGCAAGACCCTGTCTCAACTCCTCTCCCCCATAAAAACACAAAAATACCCTAAAGGCACCACAACACCATGGTGAGGCACACTGGCACACACCTGTAAGTTCAGCACTATGAAGCTGAGGTAGGAGCCTGCCTGGGCTACAAAGCAAGAGCCTATCTCAAAAAATAAACACCCCCACCCAGCACTATGAAGTATTACAAACTGAAAATGAAGATATTTAAGTTTAGGGAAAATAAGCAATCTGCCTAAGACTGTATTACTGCTAAGTAACAGAAGTGGAATCAAAGTTTTAAAATGACTAGATATGGGAAAGCACAGTGGAGAGAACCACAGAAAACAGATTCTTTGGTGTTTTTTTTCTTCTGAGACAGGGTCTTGCTATGCAGTTCAAGCTGCCTTGAACTCACTATATAGCTCAGACTGGTCTCAAACTCCCTGCAAACCTCCTGCCTCAGTCTCCCAAGTGCTGAGACTACAGGTGTGTGTCACACCCAGTGGATATTATTTTGAAAACCTGGGATTAGACAGGAAGAAAGATTCACAAATAGGATTCATTAGGGTTTATAAACTGAACATTTGTAAAGGGGATAAAGAGGAAAACCTAAGAAATATCAAAAAGCCAATATGACAAAGACAAATACAAACAACAAGAAAGTTAGGGTGGCACCTCCATGGGAGGAATGTCAAGGTAAAGAAGCCGGTAAAATACTCCAGAGAAGATACCAGTAGACAGCCAAAACCCCAGGAAGACCTCAGCCATTGGGTCTAGAGATTCCTCTGTACAGATACGACACACAAAGATGAGAGAGCATCTATCCTACACAGAAAAAGGACAGGAAAGAATAGAGGACTATGAACAAAAAATTAGAAATGCCACTGTTCAGAAGGGTAGAGAAGAACACAAAAGTGAGAGTAACAATGTTACAGAACTATAGTTATAGTTATTAAAAAAAAGAGAAAAAGAAAAAAGGAAAATAAATCAGTACCAGAAAATGAATGCATATACACAGAAGACTACATGCTTTCCCTCAGGGCTGCTTGCCTTTTTAAGTATGTAATTCTCATTTTAAAATAAACAAAATCCTCCAGAAAACTACATTATTTACCTTTATCTGCTAAACAGAAGCTATTAAGGGCATGTTTCAGCTGTACAGAATTTAGTGTTACACTATTGCTTTCCAACCCTAGTCAATCATTACATTATCTTGAGAAGCCTTAAAAAAGTACAGGTCTTTGAAGGATATAGTAGGTATGGGGTGGTCAGTATTTGGAATTCACTAGTCCAATACACACAATCTAGAACAAGAATATACACCATTCGACTATTTTGTCAAGTACTAACAAATTCCTAATATGAAACCTAATGTGCCTCAATTAATTTAAGTTCAATAAGATGATATGCTGTCACCTCAATTAGAGGTAGCTTTAAACTGAGGTAAATGTCAAATCAGCAGAATGTGGTGCTACACACCTGTGATTCCCTACATCCTGAGATGCTGAATTTGGATTACGGGTTCCAACCCAGCCCCGGAAATTTACCAAGATCCTGTCTCAAAATAAAAACAAAATTTTAAAAATGAGAAAGGGAGGGCTGGGGATTTAGCTCAGCAGCATAAGTGCCTGCCTTGCAAGTGCATGGTTGTGAGTTTGATCCCTGGTATACCGATAAAAAAAAATAAAAATAAATAAATAAAACGAGAAAGGGAAAAAATAGGTAAAAAATAAAACTGTAATTTTATAAATGAAAACTGCAGCTTTAGGACACAAGTCCAGTTTAAAAACACTTTTTTCCTTTCTCTTCCTCCAGAACACAATAAGCCTGAGCAATACCCTTTCACCTGTAAAATGAACTTTCTCTCTTTTTTTCTGAGACAGGTATTACTATGTAGTTCAGGCTGGCCTCAAACTCCCAGTGATCCTCCTGCCTCAGCCACTGAGTACTGGCATTACAGGTGCCACCAGGCCCACAAAACAGGTTTTCTCTTATGAAGACCATTATCTTCCTATGGATGGGCCACCCTCTCCCATCCTTCAAATCAGACTGGTGGATCCAGATTTCCACCACCCAAAACATTCACAGTGCAAACTGTTGCATACCTCTTTCTTGGGCCTGCATTAAGTGTGGACCTCTTACATTTCTGCCTAATCCCTCCTGTTCCTCTTAAAAATAAAGAATTGGCAATTGGGTATGTAGCTCAGCCCAAAGGGCCTGGATTCAGTCCCAGGTACTTAGAGGTGTGGGCAGGCAGATGACTCCTTTTATCTTAAACTCCCTAAGAATCTGTTTTTGTTTTTTTTTTTGGTATGGGGATGGAACTCATGACCTCAGCTTATGCCACTGAACTAAATTCCCAGGCCCTCCCTAAGAATTTCTGATTGGTGATCAGTTGAATGTGAAAGTTTTTGGTCATGGTAAAGAAACTTCCAATTCTAAAGTTCTGGGTATCTGTTACAGTTTTGTGTAATGTAACATCCTTAGGATTTATGCCACTATGAAGTTAGAAGACCCATTTCAAAGATTCATGTCAAATTTCTATTGTTGAACTGAATCACTGTCTAATAAGTACATTCTGTAAATATCTGAACTCTAGGTTTGGAAGGTATTTAGCTGTTTAGTATATGACAGTTTGTTTTTTAAAAAAAACTTAAAATATAGATTTTGAATGTTATTCTGTTTTTTTGAAACAGGGTCTCACTATATACCCCAGGCTGGCCTGGAACTCAATGATGATCCTCCTGCCTCAGCCTCTGGCATAACAGGGATGTGTCACCACAACCAGCTTGCTTCAATTATTTTTTGTGCACACCAGTGGCAATTAAATTAATTTGTATACACTGATATATGAAACCTAATAGTGCCTCAATTAATTTAAGCTCAATAAGATATGCTGTCATCTCCATTAGAGGTAACTATATGTAAGAAACACATGTGCTCACTATACCCAACTTCCCTATATGAAAATCATACAATAACACCTTCAGGCCCCCCCAACTCAGTACTGGGGACAGAACCTTGGGGTTTGCTAGGCAAACACTCTACCACTGAGCCTTATTCTCTACCCTTTAGATCCTGAAATAGGGTCTAAGTTGTCCAAGTTGGCCAACTTGGAACCTTTTGTCTCAGCCTCGGCCTTCCAAGTAGTTAGGGTTACAAGGATGTGCCAGGTACTCAGGTATCTTTTTGTTTGGAACCATGTATGGTACCCAAGGCCTCATCACTACACCTCCAGCCCCTTTCAGGTGTTTTGTAAGTATCCTAATTATCTGTATAATTACACTTATCACACATAAATATAATTACTAGTTGATGTCTGCTTCTTCAACTAAGACAATGTGCTCCTTGAAAGTATGTCCCATATTTATCTTTGTATTAATTAGCTGCTGCAACGGGCTGTGAGAATTCAAACACGTTTTGTTGAATGAACTGGATTCAGAGTATTTTGTGAAGACAGACATGTTTTACATTATTTGTGTAACTATAGTTATGTGGCTGTTCAATACAATGTAAGAAAAAAACCCCCGCAACATCAACACCAACATAATCTCTCTTGCCAGGCAAACCACAAAAAAAATTTTACATTCTGCATTTCTTCTTTGGCCTAAGGAAAAAAATGTCACTAAAAGGCTTTGATTCGTGCCCTCTCCGACGACCGTGAGAGATGTACAGTGAAGAGATAGCAAAGTAACATTCAAGAGATTTGTGTCACCTGGTTACATCTGGAAGCCACTGTGCTGTTAGGCTGGGCCACTCCAGAGCATGGGTCATCACCAAATCATAAAGAAAAGGCGTGTTCTTTTTCCATATCTTGTACTCCTCGTTGATCACACGTTCTTCCACTGCGTCGTCAAAGGCTGCTAAAATTTTTTTAAACAAACCAAGTTAGCAAAATTCCACAAAAATGGAACCGAGTACATCTCTCCAAAACCACTGGCATGGCTCCTGCGTTCTAATTGTGAGGGGAGACAATTTATCTCATTCCCCCGAGGCGCAGCACCAACACTGCTGTCCATCTTCGTGGGCTACAAGTCCGCTACCCATGGAGACGTCGGGGCCGGGTATCGAAGCGCGCTCCCGCACGCAAAGTGCACAGCACCGGCGAGGGGCCGCGCTCCAGGCTGGGGGAGTGGGCGGCCCGGGCCGACCAGGGGGAGGCGAGGGACGGACACCCGCCGGGGCCCTGCCGCCGGCTTCGTTCAAAGGCATTGCGCATCCGCTCCTGAGGAACTGGCGCGCCGTTGGCCTGCCTCGCCGGGAGCTCCCTCCTCACGCTTGCGGAGTTGGGGCTGCGCTCAGCTGTACCGGGCCTGCCTCTCTGCTAGGCCGTGTGCAGGCCGCGACGCAGTCCCAGCACCTCCCGCCCTCCTGGGACGCCCCCGGCACCCTCACCTTCCTTGTCAGCCATGGCGGCAGGAGAGCCGGGAGGACCCTGGGGCCGAACGACGCGGGAGGGGCAGGGAGGCTGCGGGCTCTCGCTCCGCGCGCGCGGCCTCTATTGTTTCCTGCGGTCCCTGCGTGAGGGCGGGCTCGCGCACCTTCGCGCCAACATCGACCAACCAGAGCTCACCGAGCGGCGGAATGGGCGGGGAAACTGCATTCTCGGCCAATCCTAGTGCGTGGAGTTGCTTCCCGCGGGGCCTAAGCGCGCTCTCCGCGGCCCCCCTCCGTTACACATTTCCAGATTGCGCGCGCGCCCGGACCGATGGGACTGTGTCCATACGGATCACGTGAGAGGTTTAGGCCGCACACTCTCGGGGGCAGCCATTTTCTTAAGGGCTATTTGTGTTTGATAACGACCTTCTTCGAGTACAGTAATGAGATGAAAAAAGTCTAAAATGCTTCTGAGGCTAGGTATTAACTTTGGGACGAGGCGGAAAGAAAAAGCCTTGCGACTTAGACCCAGAAGTATGTTATTAAAGGTGTCCTTCAAATTGTTTTCTTAGCCCTTAGGAAAAAACGAATCATAAGCACAAAGGATGAGACCTTAGCCTTTTAAAGCTAAGGGTCCATACGACCCAAGCAGCACAATTTAGGTATAATTGTTAGGGGCAGAAAAGCTTTGGGAGCGCCAAGAATCTAGTCCTAGTTCTTTAAGAACGTGATGAAAGGGCGGGGCCTATGGCGGTTGTAACGCTGGGCGGAAGTTCGGCAGATGAAGGGCGGAAGTAGTGTGTTCGGTTCCTCAATCATGGCGCTGGAAGGAGAGGATGTTAGAGATTACAATTTAACTGAGGACCAAAAAGCAATCAAGGCCAAGTATCCTCCAGTCATTCGGAAGTACGAATGTGAGTAGATAGAGCACTTTTTTCTTCAGATATGGACATGCCTGGGTCTTTACCTGCTATTTTCAATCTGGCCATCTACTTTGCCCCACAGGTGTTTCAGGCATAATCTGGTTGTGTCCTGTGTGCGCCCGGTGTTACGGAGCTTTGCTCTTGTCCCAGGATATGCTGAAAGAAAAAGCCAGCTGGCTTGAGAGTTAGGAGACGTGGCTCTCTACACCTGCAGTCTCTTCAATTGTTTCCTAGTCTGCCTAATCATATTTTTTCTTTGTGAATTTAATTAACGCACTATTTGTAAAGACCCCTGTATTTTATTTTTCTTCTTTTTTCCCCGGTACTAGGGATTGCACCCAGAGTCTTCACGCTGAACTACATCCCCCAGCCACTGTTTCGGTTTTTTATTTTAAGATAGTGTCTCGCAAAGGCTTTAAATTACCTAGGCTGAGTGACCTCGTTGCCTCAGCTTTCCATAGGATTACACAGATGTGTGTCACCACGACCTGCTGAGAGTTGTATTTGAAGAATTCTCGAGGTTGTCTCTTGTATCTCTCAACAGTGAGATAGATTGTGACCAGGTTAGGGGAATGGGAAAACTGAGAAGGGGAATTTTGTTGTTCTTGTTAATTTTGCTGTCTCCCTCCTACTCCGCTTTCCTTTCCCTTTTTTGCTGTTGGTGATTGAACCGAAGGTTGCTCTACCACTGAGCTACAGAGCTACATTGCCTTGCTGGCCTTGAATTTGCCATTCTTCTCTCATCTTAACGCTCCTGAGTAGTTCGAATTACAAGTGTGTGTAGCTTCATGACAGTAATAAAGAGATGTTTTAACCTCATGTAATACCTTCATCTTTGGTTATTAAAAAAAAAGTTGGTTTTGCCACTTTTTAGCATAGTGATTAGGCAAGTTACATTCATTACCTGTCCTTCTGTCTCAGTTCCATCATCAGAGGATAAGTAATAAAAACTATAGAGTGGAGATATCGCTCAGTGGTAAAACAGTTGTCACGGGGCTAGGTTCAATCCTTAGCACCAAAAAATTAACAAAAACAGAAAAGATACAGTGTAGTATTTTCTTTTGTATGTGTATGTGTGTTACTGAAGATTGAGCCCAGAGCTTTTGCACTGAGCTACATTAGCAGCTGTTTGTTACTTTTTGAGATAGGGTTTTGTTTAGTTGCCCAGGCTAGGCCTGAATTCTTGGTCATTGTGGTGCAGCTTCCCAGAGTGGTGGAATTACAGTTGTGTGCTATCAAGTCTGGCTAACATTAAAGGGCTGGAACTGCAGCTCAGTGGTAGTGACACCCAAAGGGAAAAAAAGGAAGGGAGGAAGGAAAGATGGGGAAAAAAACCCCAAACATTGCCACTTTTCTAAATTTTGGGCAATATAGGTGTTTTTCAGGAAATATAATTTATGTTAGCTAGGAATGGTGACACACATCTGTAATTCTGAGATGCTAAGGCACAAGTTTTGCAGGTTCAAGCCAGTCTGGGCAATTTAGCAAGATCTTATGTCAAAAATAAAATAAAGGCTGGGTGTGGGAGTGCATGCCTGTAATCCCAGCTCTCTGGAGGCTGAGGCAGGAGGATTGTTGCCAGTTGAGACCAACCTGGATTACAAAATGAGCTCAAGACCAGCTTGAACTGCATAGCGAGACCCTGTCTCAAAAAGGCAAAAAATAAAATAAAATATAAAAAGAAGTAGGTGTGGTGGTGCACGCTTGTAATCCCAGGATTTGGGAGGCTGAGGCAGGAGGAGTACCTTGAGTTCAAGGCCAGCCTGCACTATATAATGACACCTTGTCTCGAAACACAAAAAATTTGAAAAAAAACAAAAGCAGATACTCTCCAGTCAATCTATAGGACACTTTTTTTTTTTTTTTTTTGGTACTGGGGAATCGAACTCATGACCTAGAGCTTGTCAGGCAGGCACTTTTGCCGCTGAGCTAAATCCCTGGCTATAGAACATTTCTATCACCAGTTAGCTCCTGGAAAAGGGCAAGAGGAAACTGGTTTTAAAACTATAGCAGGAAATGGAAGCATACAAATGCAGTCACAGTGCTTGCTTTGGCAGCACATGTACTAAAATTGGAAGGATACAGAGAAGATTAGCATGGCCTCTGCGTGAGGATAACACAAATTGGTGAAGCATTCCATATTTTATTATGTCAAAAAAAAACAAATGCAGTCACACATGTAGGTTCCTTTATTTCTGGCTTCATCTATTACAAAGGTAATACAGCTGGATACTAGTTAAATCAGGTCAGATTTTTTTTTTTCCAATAACTATTGTCAGTAGGAGAAAGAGCTGAGCTCCATTTCAGTTTATACAGTGATGGTTGGGTATTTTACAAGGGGAAAGAGGCAGGGGCAAGAGTGAGGGCTCAGAAGAGTCAGAAAAGTGACAAAGTCTGAAAAGTTGTCAGTGTAAATGCAATGAGGCCATTTAGGTCTGCCAGCTCCAGTTATGGAAGATAATATTCAGTCTTCTCACAAAGATGGAGTTGTTGCTTCCAAATAATTACATTTCAACAGAATGTCTCATAGGTCCTTGATGAAAGATACTTCTGAAATGTAAGAGATATACACTGTATTCAAAATTGTTAGCCCTTTTTAGAACTTGCTTATCTAAGTAAGGGAGGTCAGATGTTGAACATCTGGAGCAGTTGAATTCTGCTTCTGCCAAGGCCTCACTATCTGCATCCTTGGGCCATCCTAGAGATGCAACCTTATGCTGTTAGAAACCATGTTAGTTTGGTCGAGTGCTGGAGTTTAGATGAAATTTCATGCTAAGAGTTCTGCAGATCTCAGCATGATGATTTGAGGTTCATGTTAATGCATGTAGAGTAATTCATGCTTTTTTTTTAATCACTGAGTAATCTTCCACTGTATACTGATACTGGTTTATCTCTTGTTGATGTGATAATACTGGTTTTTTTTGTTTGTTTGTTTGTTTTTGTCTTCAAGATAGAGTTTCACTATGAAGTACAGGCTGGTCTGAACTACATGGTGAGACCCTGTCTCAAAACAAATAAAACTGTCATTTTCTTTAGTTTATCATCTTTGCTGGTCATTGAGGCCCTTAGTGCCTAAAATTTTCAAAGTCCTCAATAATATTTCTGGGGCTAGGGGTTTAGCTCAGCTGCATAAGCGCCTGCCTGACAAGCATGAGGTTGTGAGTTTGATCCCTGATAGTATGTATGTATGTATATATATATATATATATATATATATATATATATATATATATATTTCTGTATTTCTGAGTGATAAGTTTTCACTATGAGTGCCACCAGACAATATACTATGGTGCCAAATGCACTAACATGGGAGTTAAGAACACCTCTATTGCAGTTTCCAGCTTTACGTATAAACAACAGTGTAGTCTGGAAAAAACCATACTCTCTGTATCTCAAGTTCCTTTTTGTATATTAGGAACTCTAAGACTTGCTTCTGATTCTAATATCCTGTGATGCTAAGTGGAAAGAATTGATGGAAGTCACCATAAAAGTGAAGAATAGACTCTAAAAGTGCTGAAGTAACAGATCCAATGGAGCATAGTATAGTAGATATTGTGATATTTTGTCTTCTTGTGAGATTAGGAAAATGCTAAATATTTATTGTGGAGTTTATCTTCTAAAACTATTTTATGTTCCTTTAGTCTCAGCGCTATAGGAGGCTGAAGCGGGAGAATCAGAAGTTTGAGTGCAGCCTGGGTAACTTTGTGACTTAGCAAGATCCTAGCTCAAAATCAAAAATTAAAACAAGGGCTGGGAACGTATCTTTGTGTGAAGCCCCTGATTTAATCACTAGTATGTTAAAAAACAAAAAAATGGTCGGGTCCTCTGTGTTCTCCAGACTGGCTTGAGTTCCTGGACTCAAGTGATCTTCTCAGAGCAGCCTCCTCATAGTTGGGACTATAGGTATGTGTAGTGATGCTCAGTTTAGGTACTTTTTACAACACCTAAAAGGCCCAGGCCTGGCTGCCTTCCAGAAATTGCCATTCATTTAAATGTAAGCCTTTGCAGTAAGAAAAAATAATGATCATCCTGAAGTCCCAACTAGTGCAGGCTGAGGCAGCTGGACCACAAGTTCTAGGTCTCCTAGGTTCCATAGCAAATTTGAGGCTAACATGAGCTACATAAGGAGACCCTGTCTCAAAAAATTAAAAACCAGAATACCCCCAAACAACAAAAGAAGCCAACCCCTAATAGCAGTTAACTTTGTGTAGTAAGTAGACAGCAAAAGGTCTGGGCTGCCTCATTTTTCCTGTTTTTTAAGGATGATGTTCTAAATAATGAACTCGAGTTACTTTCCTGTGTTTTTGAGGATCAAGTTTAATAATTTATGTTTTTCCCTCTCTCCTTCAGATTTGGATCACACAGCAGACGTCCAGTGAGTATAGCTGGACTTTATTCTTTTGAAGCTGTTGTTAAATAGGAAGGCTGAATATTTTAATTTGTGTGTCCCTAGTTTTAATTTTTGATTTTTTCTACTTTCATGGTAATTCTTCTGTTTGAACATGAAAATAATGATTTAAAACCTTTTAGTTTTCAACCAAGCATGGTGGTACATGCTTGCAATCCCAGTACTCTGGGAGACTGAGGCAGGAGGATCAAAAGTTGGAGGCTAACCTGGGTAGTCTAGCAAGACCCTCTATCTAGTAAAATAATTTGAAGAGGGGTGGGAATGTAGCTCATTGTGAAAGCCTTGATTTCAATCCTCACTACTACAAAAAGAAAAACATGTCTTTAGTTTTGTATTTATCAAAGTGATTTTATTTGGACTTTCCTGTTGTGTTTTCTCTCTTGCGGTGGATTATGCTACACAAAACACACGTATGTTTCTTCAGGTTACACGCATGGGGGGAGACACTAGAGGAAGCATTTGAGCAGTGTGCCATGGCCATGTTTGCTTACATGACAGACACTGGGACTGTGGAGCCTCTCCAGACGGTAGAAGTAGAAGCCCAAGGTAACCAATTCATTCACAAGGAAAAAGTCATTATACAGATGTTCAGCGTTTTGCATCTTGAGTATATTTCTACAGTAAGAACAAAATTGATTGTGAACTTATTTTTCCTTTTTTCAACTAGCCTAATAGCATTTTTAAATTGAAACATGGTTTTAGAAACCAGGGTTATTAAGCATTATACTGTGTGGCCCTTTTTAATCCTGTATAGGAGATGACTTGCAGTCTCTTCTGTTTCACTTTTTGGATGAATGGCTTTATAAGTTCAGTGCTGATGAATTCTTCGTACCCCGGGTAAGCAACAGTTTTTCTTTTTCAATGATCAAATGGGCTCTTAATTCATATTTTAAAGTTGAGGACAACCCATTTGGCATTCCTCCTGTCTTCAGAAGCTATTCTTATTCGCCAATAAATTTTTCTACTCTTAACCTCCATTGAAAAAAAAGTTGAGCAAATGATTTAAAATAGAACATATAAAGGCAAATCAATCCATATGGATATGTTAGTATGATGATTTACATAAATTGTTGGCACTTCTTGGTTAACCTGAGGTTGCCTGTGTGTATGTATTTTGTACATAGATCACTCACCTTGTCACTGATTAGGATTATATGATAAGGGTGGAACTGTGAGGTGGGTGTGGTGGCACATGCCCCATATTGAAGTACTTGGGAGGCTGAAGCAGGAGGATCACAATCTTGAGTCCAGCCTGGGCTATACAGTGAAACCCTGTCTCAAAAGAAAGGTGGGAGGTATCTGGAAATGCATCAACAGTCTTCATCCACTTTTTTTTTGTACCGGGGATCAAACTCATGACCTCGCACTTGCAAGGCAGGCTCTTATGCTACTGAGCTAAATCCTTGGGGCATTTTTTTGTTTGTTTTGTGTGTGTGTGTGTGGTACTGGGTGTCAAACTCTCAGGTGCTGTGCTACTGAGTTACATTTAAGCTCTTTATATTTTTCATTTTGAGACAGCATGCTGCAGAGTTGCTTAGGCAGAACTTCAACTTGTAATCCTCTTGCTCTAGCCTCCTCTGAGATTACAAACACTCATCTTACCATTCCCTGCTTCATCCACACTTTATGTCTTCCCATGTTTGAGCCATGTTTATATTCATCCTTCAGTTTCATTTGAATTTTGCCAGGTCGGTCACTTTGGCCTAAGTTCAACAATTCTACTTTCAGTTTTTCTTAATGCAAGAAAAGGAAAAGCCAGATGGAGATTGCTTGCTGCTGTCAATCTCTAAAGGGAACACCATACCTTCCCAACATTATTGTCTAACACATCTGACCTTCCCTGCTTCCTTTATTCCTCTAGTCTTTTACCAGCTGTACTATGGAGACTGCTGAGTCACTAACCCAACAGAGCTCATGTGCTTGAAGTATCATATAAAAATAGGCTGAAGGAAAAAAAATAATCTGAAGGCAGCTGGGCATGGTGCTGCACACTTGTAATCCCAACACTCGGGAGGCGGAGGCAGGAGGAGGACTGTGAGTATGAGGCCAGCCTGGACTCCATAGGGAATTCAAGATATGGCTAGAATATACAGCAGGGTCCTGCCTCAAAAAACAAACAGAAAGACTTCACCAAGGTGATGGAGTAGTAAACAGAGAAGGAGCCTCTCTGAGTGTTGCTGTCCAGACAGTGGAAAATAGCAACATGAGGAAGACAAGGAGGGAAGTGCGACCTCTGGACCTAAGAAGGACCTGAAGCATGAATCGAAGCCCACAGAGAGAGTGAAGAGAGAAACCTCAATGAAAAAGAAGGATATAGCCAGCAATGCCTTCTCTTTGAGGCAGAACTCACTGCATGAGAGTAGCATTTCAAACCTGCAAACACATGGTGACTGCTTGTGCCCCCAGAAGCCTCCACGGAGAGACTCAGCACCGGAGTGGAGCAGTGGATGTGAAGGACTGCACTAGCTGGTGATGAGTGCTAAGGGCTCATTCATCCCATTACAGAAGAGAGCACTTGCTGGGAGCCATCTTCAAGAGGGGCTGACTGAGCTCAGAACTCAGAGTGGCTGCTAGCTCTATGTAGCAGCTCCTAGCTAGGCCTAGGCCCACGTAAGATGCACTGAGGGTTGCAGGCCAAATGAGTCTAGTCTTGACTAGAAGGTGCAGACTCCCTGAGATTATCCACTATCTAGCCAAAAAGCTACTTATTGCTGGCTTCCTGGGACAAATCAACACAGATGTGGAGATCCTGTCTCTGCATGTTATCTACCAGTGACAGCAGAGACAAAACTTGGAGGAAACTTTTTCTCTCTTGTTTGTTGTAGGTTTTTTCTTTCATTGTTTGATCTTCTTTTTATGAGAATTAATATGGTTTATAGCCTCTTTGTGGTTGTTCTGTTCTGTTTTTTTTTTTTAAATCTCTTCCATCTCTTCCCTCCAGTCTTCACCAGTTTCCAAAGCTAGTGTGATTCCCTTGGTCCTCCAACCTTACTTCTAATCTCTTACTCCTCTTCTACCTCTCTGTTTTTTCCCTGGCTCCTTTTTTTTTTTTTTTTAATCCGTACTGGGGATCGAACTCAGTGAGGCACTTATGCCACTGAGCTAAATCCCCAGCCTCCCTGGCACCTTTTTAAATTTTAACCCCTGAAGGTAAAACTGACATATTAAGGACTTATATACTGTATATAATTTTCTGGTCAGCTTTAAATTTTGTTATATAACCACAGATCTAGATCATATAATTAAAGTTGGCAAATTAATGGTTACCCCAGCTTGTCGTTTTCTATACTGTGATTGATGTTACTGTTATTGTTTTGTGGTATTGTTGTTTTGGTGTTGAGGATTGAACTTGTGACATTGTACTTAACAGACAGGCGCTTACACCACTGAGCTAAATCTCCAACTGTTATTGTTGATGGTACGACTTTAGCCAAAAGTGTCATAATTGTTCTAAAGAGCTATTTTTTCCTAGTATTCCAAGATTAAGGTTGATTAAGGGTCATGGGAAATACTGTGGCACAGTGCCAAAGAAGCAGGGGCTGGGCCAAACAGGCAGCAACTTCTCATCCCCAACAAAGTAAAGATATAGGATCTTACAGACTCAGAACCCAAAAAGCAGTTACAATTGGAAGATACCTTGGTGAAGTAGTCGTTTCCTAAGAGTTCTAAATACTAGAAATAAAGCAACCCATCATAGTCAACTTACATGCTTCACCCCAGGAGTTAACTAAAAAAAAAGAAAATGAGAAGATACTTAAACAAGATGCAACCCCAGACATACAGTTCACCAACACTTAAACAAGATGCAAACTGAGGGGGTAATGAGGTGAGACAATCCGAAAGCTACCCTCCTGGCCTCTCTGAAGTTATAACAATGAAGCAATTGAATGAAGCTCTAGAAAAAAAATCAAGTTGGAAATAATTTCTCATAACTGCAGAGATGGTATCCACAATGTAAACCATGCTTAGTGACTAGAGCAGATACAGATTCAAAAAAAAACAGAGGATCCTAAGAAAATTATGGAAGCCATGAACATTCAGTTTAGGAAAGAAATGAAATCCATTAGGCAGACTCAAGCTGATATCCCGGAGAATAGAAATCCATTGAAAGTATCTGCAGCAGATTCATCCAGTGTGAGGACAGGACCTCAGATACAGATGACAGGCTTGCAGTTAGCAATCATAAAAAGAAAGATTTCTTTAAAATAGCAAGGGACCATGGAAAATCAATCCAGCACCTGCTAGACAATGTAAAGAAAAATAACAAGTTAATTGGAGTCACTGAAAAAGGAGATAGCACAAACTATATATATATATATATATATATATATATATATATATATATATAACTTCACAGGCATCAGTAGGGAAAAAATTTGACATACAGATAAGTGAGACATATAAAACTCCAATTAGCCATGATTAAAAAAAAATCTATAACCAGTCATATAATCAAGATTCCAAAAATTCAATACAAAAATCTTAAAAGATTTTAGGGAAAAGAAACAAATCACCTATAAAGGAAAGCCCATCAGAATCACAGCTGATTTCTCAGCACAAACCATAAAGTCAAGGAAAGCTTGCAGAGAAGTATTTCACATACTAAAGGAAAACAAACTTCTGCCCAGATTTGTGTAACTTGAGAAACTCAAAACCGATGGAGAAATAAGATATCTCCAAAAGAAAATTGTAATACAAGAGATTTTAGAAAATTAAATGTATTTGCTTAAAAATTCTATGATGTAAACCTTAACAGAAGAAGGTAATTAGGATACTACATGTATCCTAACAATACTAGGTAGTTAGGATACTACGTGTCCCATTGTACCTGCCCACCTGCCCCCTCTTTAACTAGCACCCATGTTGGAAATGTCTATGAGGTGAGGCACAACTGTCTGCCTGCCCTTGATGCCAGGCCTAAGAAACTAAGGCCACTGCAGAGGCTAAGGCTTTGTTTCCAGGATGATAAGGGCCAATCTCCTTCCCTGGCCCTGGAAACCATGCCTCCAGCTCCTTTCATGAGTGTTCAGCAACTTCTGGTGACAAACATGCCATTCACCATCATGTGTCCTGTCCTCTGTGCTGAAGCGGGTATCTGTGTCCTCACTGATGGTAAAGGGACTCAGACTGAGTGGCTGCTGACAGTTTGGACAGGAAGCCAGTGGACAGGGAAGCATGCAGTAAGAAAAGGGGTCTGGCATAGTCCACAGGGCAGCTCAGCCCTCTTTAAGGAAACTCAAACCCTTTTCACTTTTTCTTTTCTTTTGGAATAAGCTGTAGTGATTTTGTTACAATCTGGTTGAGATAAACCTCTTTACAGTGACAAAAGAAAATGGTGACATTTTATACATTTTTTTTAAAAAAAGTTCCTTGACAAAGAACAGCTGAGAAAATTTACGACCATCAAAGGAGCACTCCAAAATGTTTTGAAGGACATTTTAGAAAGAGATAAGGACTATAACTGCATGAATCCCAACAGAAAGAATCCACCAGGCTACACAAACAATTAAAATATAGGAGAAAAAAATAGGGAGCCAACAATAGGAAAATAACATGAAAAAAAGGATAAATCAGTACTTATCAGTTATAACCATCAATGTTAATGGTCTCAATTCACTAATCAAAAGACACAGACTGGCAGAATGGATCAAGAAGCAATATCCAACAATATGCTGCATACAAGAAACATTAATTCAAAAAGGAATTTACAGACTAAAAGTCAAAGAATGAAAAACAGTACTGCACGGGACAGAAATTGAGAAAAAAGCAAGGGTAGCTATTTTATTTGCAAAGTGAATTTCAAGCCAAGACTGATTAAGAGAGACAAAGAAGGTCACTATATCCTTGTAAAGGGAATAATCCTAGAGGAAGAGATAACAACCATAAATACATACACAATGAATGCCAGTGAACCCAGCTGTATAAAACAAGTATTAGAGGACACGAAAAATCAAAGAAGCCCTAATACAATTGTATTGGGTGACCTCAGTACTTCACTAATACAACTAGACAAAAGACAATGAAATATTAGAACCAAACATTTGAACAAATGGATTTAGTAGATGTCTACAGAGTGTTCCACCAAACATCAGACCACAGATTCTCTGCACATGGGACATACTCCAAAATAGAGCACATAATAGTTCATAGAACATGCCTTTGCATTTACTTAAGTATGTTCTATACCTTTGCATTTACTTAAGCATGTTCTATACATTGCACTGTGCATACTATCAGATCACAGTGCAATGAAATTGGAAATCTATGACAAACTACTAGAACTTCCTAATGGAAATTAAATAGCACCCTCCTGAATGGCCTGTGGATCACAGATGAAATTAAAGAAATTAGTTTCTACAATTAAATGATAATGATCATACAACATATCAGAACTCATGGGAAATAATAAAAGCAGTCCTAAGAGGGAAATTTATAGCAGTGAATACCCATATCAGGAAAACAGAGCAAGCACACATAAATAATTTAATGGTAAACCTCAAACTTCTAGAAAAAGAAGAGCAGGCTAAGCCAAAAGCTTGTATGAGGGAGGAAATTGTAAAGAGCAGAGCAGAAATTAACATGTTGGAGACTAAGAAAAAAATACAAAGAACCAATGAATCGAGTTGATTCTTTGAAAGATTAAACAAAATCAAACCCTTATCCAGCCTTATCAAAGAAAGGAAAGAAAAGACTCAAATCCATGCAGTAAGGATTAAAAAGGATGAAATCACCACGGACCCTGTGGAAATCCAGAAGATCATCTATACTTACTTTGAAAACATATTCTAATAAGATGGAAATTGCAGAAGAAATGGACAGATTCCTAAATATATATGAATTACCAGAGGTGAGTCAAGGTATAAAAATCCTAAACCAATATCAATGAAATTGAAGATTTAATTAAAAACCTACCAACAAAGAAAATCCCAGACCCTAATGAATTCACTGCTGAATTCTACAAAAAATTTAGAAAGGTGCTTGCTTCAGCAGCACATATACTAGAATTAGAACAATACAGGGAAGATTAGTATGGCCCCTGCACAAGGATGACATGTAAATTTGTGAAGTGTTACATTTTTTAACGGTATGTATAGTGTGTAAGATAGATGACCATATTACTAAATTTCTGTTAGATCATTGAACAGAAGGATTTGCACTGTCAATGTTTGAATGTCTAGCCACTTCTTATACTTTGATTGTGTAACTTTAACAACTATTTTTAAGATGACAATATGTAATTATCAACTAGCTATTTTCTGATGTTTTTCTAAAATTCTGTATGCTACCTTTTTTTTCTTCTATTTTGTTCTTTAAATAAAATTTCAATTAAAAAAAATTTAGAGAAGATCTAATACCACTAGTTCTCAAACTCTTTAATGAAATTGATAGGAAAATAATACTCCCAACTTCATTCCTGGAAGCAATCATTACCCTGATACCAAAGCCAGAGATGGAACCAACTAAGAAAGAGAATTACAGGCTGATTTCCCTAATGAACACAGATTTAGAAATCCTCAATAAAATAGTGGCAAACACAATGCAGCACATTATCAAGAAGATTATACACCATTACCAAGTGGGATTCATCTCAGGGATGCAGGGATGGTTCAATGTACATAAAGCCCTAAATGTAGTACACCATATTAACAGAGCCAAGGACAAAAGTCATAGGATCATCTCAATAGATGGCAAAAAAGCTTTTGACAAAGTCCTAACACATTCATGATAAAAGCCCTACAGAAAATTGGAATAGATGGTCTTTATGTCAATCTGATAGCCATCTATGACAAACTAACAGCCAACATCATACTAAATGGACAAAAACAAAGTTTTTTCTCTAAAATCAGAAATAAGCCAGAGATTTAGCTCAGTAGCATAAGCTCCTGCCTGGCAAGTTCTAGGTCGTGAGTTTGATCCCCGCTACCAAAAACAAAATAATCAGGAACAAGACGAGGATCCACTGTCTCCACTCTTATTCAACATAATCCTAGAAAAATTTAGTCAGAAAAATTAGATAAGAAAAGGAAATAAAAGAATGATAGGAAAGGATACTGGGGGAAAAAAAAACCGACCTGAAGATCAATGGAACAGATTAGAAAATGCAGAAACAACTCCAGTCACATCAAGCCACCTTGTCTTTGACTGGAACAAAGATAGTCTCTAATAATTGGTGCTGGAAAAACTGACTGCACATGCCAAAGATTAAAATTGGCCCCATATCTTTCATCATGCACTGAACTAAATTTGGATGCATTAAAGATCTAAATGTTAAAACAAACATTAAATCTGGAAGATAGAATAGGTAAAACTCTTGAAGAATGGTGTAGGCAAAAACTTTAGGAATAAAACCCCAATTGCACAGGAACTATCACAAAGAACTAACAACTGGAATCTCATTAAAAAATTTTTGGACAGCGAGAGAAACAAAATGAACAGACAACCCACAATGTGGGAATAAATGTTTGCCAGCTCTTCCTCAAACAAAGGATTACTATCAAAAACATATAAAGAATTTTAAAAAGTCAGACCTCCTAAAATAAAGACCCAGTAAAAAATGGGTGTCTGAGATGAACACATCTTTCAGATGAAGAAATACAAACAGCAAATAACTATATGAAGAAATGTTCAACATCACTGGTCGGTCATTTGAGAGTTGCAAAGTAAAACAAAGATTCCATCTCACTCTGGAAAGAATAGCTGTCATCAAGAAATCAAGCAATAACAAACGCTGAAGCAGCTATGGGGAAAAAGGAACACTTCTCCATTATTGGTGGGACTCTATACTGGTGCAACCACTTTGGAAATCAATGTGGCGATGTTAGTGACCACAGATTTACAATGGCTAATTTTGCATACTTCCCTATGGGATAAAATGGAGGCTTGGGATTATCAATACCTCTTTTTTTGAGATTTCCCATCCACTTTTTAACCATATGATCATCTATGACCTCTTGATTCATTTCAGGATTATACTCCAAGACAAGTTCTTAACATAAGATCATCTAGGCCCTCTTAAATCTGAGTCTTCTGCCAATTGTAATCCCTTGTTAGCCCTACCTGTTACTGTATACACCTAATAAATAGTGGCTGTTTGGGGAGTGGAAGGGGACCCATCTGGAGACATTGACTCCCCAGCCATTGATTTAATACTAGTCTCTGTCTTTTATCTTTCTCACTGTACTCTTAAGACAATTGAGACTCTTGGCCAGGCTCCCAATATGGAGATTACTCAAAAAAAAACTAGGATTAGAGGTCCCATTTGACCCAGCTATTCCCCTTCTGAGTATCTTCCAGAAGAATTAATAACATCATACCACAGCAATATATGTGCAGCCATGTTAATAACCACACAATTTGTAATAGCTACATCTAGGAAACAACCTAAATGCCCATCAACTAAAGAATGGATAAAAAAGATATGGCTTTTTATGCAATAGAATACTATTCAGCTATAAAGGAGGATACACTTAAGACTTATAGGTAAATGGATGTAACTCAAGACCAAACTCATAAGTGAAATAACCAGATGTACATGTGTAAACATATAGTCTCTCATATGAGAAGCTGAAAGAGTAAGATCCAAAATGTAAAGTAGATATTGTGAAATAGGGAGAAACTGTTCAAAAGGAAAGAAAAATGGATGAGGAAGAGGGGGAAAAGAAGGAAGGGAAAAGAAAAAGTATAAACATTGGTAGTTAAGATAGTTTTGTTTTTTTTTTCATAAATTAACCCATTATAGGCTTGGGATGTCTCAAATAGTAGAATTCTACCTGTCTTTCAGTACCTTTAGTATTAGCCTGATGGCTGACTTTATTGTTGCCACACAAGTAGTAGTATAGATTCAGACACCACCAGCCTCACTGTTCTCATGCAGGAACCACAATGCCAGATCCCTACAGCTGGTCTCTTCATCTTCGTCTTGCCACAGAAGGAACAGGTGTACTTAGTGTGCTGGCTCATTTCAATTTTCTTCACCATTTTCTGGAGTGAGGCACCACAGTGTGTACCATATTTACTGATAGTGCTGACCACCTTGGTGCATTTTGTCATGCTGATGCACAAGTACAACACAGCAAGCCCAGAGAGTAGTTTAAGATAGTTATACTACTAATTTCTCTTAGTTCATTGAAAAGAAAGATTTATTGTCTGGAAAGTTGAGTGCCTGTATCTTATACTCTGAGTAACTAATTTGAAAATAACAATATACAATGTATTAAGCATTGCTACCCTCCCATTATCTTGTTTTGAAGTTTTTTTTTTTTTTTTCTCTTTAAAATAAAATCCACAGGGGATGAAGACAAACAGAAAAACGAAAGAGAGTGGCTATGTACAGTACAAGGTGGCCTTGGACTTGATATATAACTTTATAATTTAAGATCATCTTGCCTCAGCCTCCCTAGTATTGGGATTACAAGTGTGTGTCATCACATCCAGCTATACTGTATATTTTTCATGAATATGTAAGAAAAACCCTATTTCCTTAGCTTTTTGTTCTGTTTTAATTAACATGTAAATTTTGTTTGTTTCAGAGAAATTGCATGCTATTTTCTAAGAAAAGTGAAAACCTAGCCATGTTTTAGTAAATGATTTAATGTGAATTTTTTTTAAATAAAACTTTTTTTCTCTTTAGGAAGTGAAAGTACTTAGTATTGATCAAAGAAATTTCAAATTACGTTCAATTGGGTAAGTTAATACTTTTCAAGGAGCAAGACAGATTTTAAAGTTGTATTCCTCACTGAACTCCATGTAGAAAGACAGTTAACATTTGTGAAGTCAGAGAATTATTTGCATTTGGCTGGGCCTTATAGATTGAGCTTTATAAGATGCCAAGGTGTGAGGATCACTTGAGCTTTGGGGGACCCAACTCTTGTCGGAATAAGGTTGACTCTGGTTGTTAAATCTAATTCCTGCAGATCGTAGTGGTGCAAGCCTGTAAACCCAGCACTCTGGGAGGCTGAGGCCAGAGGATCGAAAGTTACAGCTCTGGGCCATTTAATGACTTAGCAAGACACAGTCTCAGAAATAAAAATATGGCTGGGACCATAGCTCAGTAAGAGTCTTGGATTCCATCCCCAGCACCTCACACACACAGACACACAGGCTGGTTCTCAATTTGTTGATTTTAAGGAGAAAGAGGAAGAAATACAGCTATGTAATTGCTAAATGGCATAGCATAAAGCCCAGTTTTGTGGGAAAAACTGACTCATTTTTTCTCATAAATTCTCATTTCTAAACCCATTCAAAGCAATTCTGTATAAATTATACCTTTCCTTCCAGAGTTAAAAACACCGATTAGGTCACTTTGGCTAAACTTGTTTATTCAACCACTTAATTAAATATTTTAGGTTTTATTTATTTACTTATTTATTGGTTGTTTTGTTTTGTTTTTGTTTGTGGTCTGGGAATCCAACTTAGGACCTTACCCTTGCCAGGTAACATGCGCTGTGCCACTGAACTATATCCCTGGCCCTATTTATTGGTTTTTTTTTGAGACAAGGTCTCACTATGCAAGGTTGCCTTGAACTGTGTAGCCCAGGCTGGCTTTCCTACTTGCAGTTGTCTTCCTACATCAACTCCTGAGTTCTAGGCTTAAAGACATGGGTCACCATACCAGACCTTTACTTTTTTCTTGAAAATTTAATTAAGTAAAGAAAACAGACTTTCCTAGAGGTGCTTAGCTAAGAAGTGGTTAAACAGAATTGGAAAACTTTTTTTCCTGATGTACTGGGGATTGAACCTAGAACCTTTGTGTTTTTATGCTGAGCTACTGCCAAGAACTTTTTTTTTTCTGGAGACAGTGTCTCACTAGGTTACTAAATTGCCCAGGATGAGCTAGAACTTGTGGCCTTTTGTTCTTTCTACTATTACATGTTTTGATGGTTATTTGACACTTTAGTTTCAAAGAGAGAGAAAAAAAAACATTCTCCAATTCTAGAAAAATATAGGTTCCAGGGCTTGCTTTATATAGGTTGTGGACATTTGGGGAAAACCATAATATTGCAGACCAAGCTCAGACCATGTTGGCAGAATGTAATAGTAAGCAGGTGTTACTCGACCTGCTTTTTTCATGGGAGCTCTCACTAAATTGGTTCTATAACTTTGAACACAGTAAATATTTTAAACCTGGTCCCCTATTATGAAATCATACTGATTCAGCAGTGTTTACTCAGAGTCTTCCAGCAGCTCATTGTATCGAGCACTGGTTCTTGAGGAAGCAGCTGTCCACCTTGGGAGAAGCTGATGGCCGTTGAGCCTAGTACCCCCCATACCAATATCTGCTAACAAACTGAAGTACGATCTCATTCTCCTGTGCTTCCCATCTCTTTGGCTTTCTAATATCTGAAACACATTTGTAAGGCTGTTTTAAGATATATCTCCAGTACCACACACAAAGTATAATATTAAGTGTAATATAGGACAGACAACCTTAAATATATCCAGGCTGGGCATGTTAGCACACGCCTGTAATCCCAGCCCTCTGGAGGCTGAAGTGAAGGATTGTTGCAAGTTCAGTACCAGCATGAGCCACAGAATGAGTGCAAGGCCAACCTGAACTGCATAGGGAGACCCTGTCTCAAAAAGACCATAAATAAATAAGTGAGAGCAATTATAACATTATGGACATGTTAATCTTTTATTTTTTCTTATCAAGGTGGGGAGAAGAGTTTTCACTTTCCAAGCATCCTCAGGTATGTTTTAAAGTCTAACCCATGAAAACACTTTATGCTTCCTTACGATACTGCGTGTATGTGACAGTGCACTTCAATTAGTTCTGATAATTAGTGTAAAGTGATAAGTTTTTCTTAAGTTTCTCTGACTTACCTGGATGCATAAAGTGCTGTGATTTCAAGTCTAATTTGGTGAGTAGGAATCAGCATTGAGCTGTAGGGCCAGGGATATTACAGATTATTGTTCGACTGAAAAAAGTCTCTTTGCTTTGGCTGGGTGTGGTGGTACACTCCTATAATCCCAGCACTGAGGAGGCCAAGATAGGAGAATCATTTGCAAGTTCAAGACCAGCGTAGGCTACAAAGTGAGCCCATGGCCAGTCTGAACTATATAGCGAGACCATCTCAAAAAGACAGAAAACAAAACAAAAAAATGCCTTTCCCTTTTCAAGCCTTGGTTTTTTTCTATAGTGAAGATGTGGGATTAGACATTTTCTGAAATACTCTCCACCTCCAGTGCTTTCCTGGATTCTGTATGTGCCAACCTGTATGGCCTTACTGTGTATTAATTAAATCTGTAGGAACAAGGGTTGGCAAAGTTTTTCTGTAAGAAACCAAATAGTTGTAAGATTTGTGGCCAGGAGCATTGGAAGAACAATTACTTCATCAGCCATAGGTAATATGTAAATTAGTATGGTTGTGTTTTACTAGAGCACTATTCATGGACACTGAAATTTGAATTTCATACCATTTTCAACTGTAACAATTCATTATTTTTTCCTGAGACAGGGTCTTGCTGTGTAGTTGACACTGGAGATCTTCCTGAGTGCTGGGATTACAGGCATGTAATGCCTTGCCTGGCTCTCCCAATACAAATAACCTTATTTTTCCAGTACTAGGGATTGAGGGTCATTGCATTGAGCTACCTCCCCAGTCCTTTTATATTTTGAGATGCAGTCTTGCTAAATTGTTAGTTGTTTAGGCTGGGCTCAGATCCATGAGCCTCCTTGCACAGCTTCCCAGAGTGCTGGGATTACAAGTGTGCAACACCATTCCCTGCTACTTCTTTTATCCAGTCTGGCCCTTAATTCACAGCAGTCCCCCTGCTTCAGAATCTCAAGTGCTGGAATTATAGGCATGCACCAACTTGCCTGGCTGCTTCTTAGTTTTTTAATAAATGATTAAGTAAAACAATAGTCTGGTACTTGTAATATTTCCTAGTTTAAAAATATCTTTCTGGCTTTTTTTTTTTTAATCTTCTCTCCACTCATCCATATCCCATCCATTCATTACTTCATATATACATTCAGCAAATACTTTCCTAGACATTATTTTAAGTATGTTAGGTAAAGATAACAAGACAAATTGAGATCATTGCCCTCACTGAACTTAAAGTGTAGTGAGAAGAGAGCCAAACATGTAAACAAGTAAATGTTATAATTTCAGCTCATAAATAATATAGTACTGCCATTGGGGCAAGATAAGAATTGTTGGACATGGGTGCACCATCCCAGAGCTATGGGAGGCTAATGTAGGAGGACTGCAAGTTCAAACCCAGCCTGGGCAACTTACTGAGATTCTGTCTCAAAAAGCAGACTGTGTATATATGAAGGTGGGGGAGGTTGTTGCTAGGGATCTAGCTCACTGGGAATGTGCTGGGTTCAATCCCCAGTATTGCAAAAATGAATGAATGAATGAAATAAAAATTGGGATTGAGAGAGGGTGGTCAGAAAAGACATGCCTGTGAGTTGGGTGTTCAGTTGTGCAGATGGGGCTGCAGCCTGCTATGGCAGTGCATACATTTCTTACTCTTTTGTGAGGAGAGCATTTTAATCATAAGAGCTATTTATCATCAACTTTTTTCTTTTTGGGAATTGAACTCAAGACCTTGTGCTTGCCAGGAAGGCTCTGTGTTGCTAAGCTATGTCCCTGGCCCCTTGTAAGAGCTATTTGAGGTGATTTTTTTTTTCTTTTTTTAAAGAGGATAAAACCAAGGAAAATAAAATAATAAAACCTGTCAAAATAAACCAGTATAAGTGATACAGGACTTCAAAACCTTACAAAATCAGAATAGTTATCATAATGCTTTTTGTTGGCTTCGCAATAGCTGCAGATACCTTCAGACATAGTAAAAATTGAACAGAAACAAAAACAAAACAGTGAGTGCCATAAAGGACTTCAAAACAAGCCAATAGTAAATCCAAAGTGGCTACCATAATTTGTCTTGCTATCTTTTAAATAGCTGCTCATGCCACCTGATTTAACATAATCAAACAAAACAAAAAATAAAACACAACACAACAAAACAATGAAAATGATACAGTTTCCAAGTGGGGATCACTTCCTGGTGAGGCCTTGTTCTCTCCCTCTGCAGTCCGCAAATGGCGCTGACTCACAGAGAGGCTTGGGTCTGGCTGTCCCCACTGGCAGCAGCCCGTGCTTGGCACTGGTTTAGTGGGGATCACCTCCTTGTGAGGCCTGGTTCTCTCCCTCTCACAGTCCCCGAATGACACTGACTCATGGAGAGAGGCTTGGGTCTCTTGTTTTCTTTTTTTGATAGAGGATTTTGCTATGGAGCCCAAGCTAGCTTGGGACTCATGATTCTCCTGGCTCAGCCTCCCAAGTGCTGGAATTATACTAGTCTTGATTTAAGTTCTTAAATGACAAAGAATAGATCATAAAGTGGTGAGAATAGAAGCAGTAAAACCATTTTAGATGGTTTTACCACAAAGCAGTTGAGCCAGGCACATGTTTGTAATTACCTCTCACTTGTTATCCCTGTACTTGCGAGGTTGAGCAGGAACATCATTGCTGAGAGCTTCCCTGTCTGGGCGAAACCAAAGCCTGGTTAAGAGTTTTGTCTCCTAACTCTAGTTCAGCATTCTTCTTTACACAAGCTGGCTCCATTTTTATGAGATCAGCATATAATACTGGATTAATTTGATAATTGATTCATGTGGGTTTCTAGTTTTTCACAGTAATTCTAAATGTTGATTTCTGCCAGTTGTTCATAAAGTTAATGATTCTAATTCTAATGTCTTCCTATGTGTTTTTTCTCTAACCCTAACTTTAGGGAACAGAAGTCAAAGCAATAACATA
The DNA here is from genome assembly GCA_004027455.1 of Hydrochoerus hydrochaeris. Taxonomy (NCBI): domain Eukaryota; kingdom Metazoa; phylum Chordata; class Mammalia; order Rodentia; family Hydrochaeridae; genus Hydrochoerus; species Hydrochoerus hydrochaeris. The sequence goes on from PVLA01004483.1 coordinate 56,668, forward strand.
CTCAGCAATGCAAGTCTATACTGAAGAAAAACCAGAAGTTTTTGTGATCATTGACATTTAAAGGCCAAGAATGTAGCTTAGTGGCACAGCGCCTGCCTGGCAAGTGTGAGGTCATAAGTTTGATTCCTGGTACCCAAAAAGAAAAAGGAAAGAGATTTCTATGAAGAGCTATTTTTATTTTTCCTCTTGAAAAGGCATAATTCATTTTTCTAGTGTCTTTTGACAAGTAGAAATTTACAGAACAGAAATTTTTAACTTAGAGCAGGACTTTCAGAAGCAGAAAATCAGCTGGGCATGGTGGCATATACCTGTAATCCCAGCTACTCTGAGGGCTGAGGAAAAAGTTTGAGACAGCCTTGGCAATTTATCAAGACTTTGTCTTAAAATAAAAAATCAAAAAAGCATGAGAGGGCTGTACATGGTAGAGCACACCTGTATTCCCAGGATTTGGAGACTGAGGAAGGAGACTGAGTTTGAGGCTGGTCTGAACTACATAGCAAGACTGTCTCAACATAAATAAAATAGCCTCAGTGATACAGTATTCCTGGGTTCCAGCCACAATACTGGGAAGGAAAAAAAATAAATGGAAAATCAGGGGATTAGCCTTGGTTTGTGTTCCTTACATATTCAAACTTTAAGAGAGTTCTTCAGTCTTTAAGGGACCATTGTGGCCCTTCCTTAGCTCCCTGCTTTGACAGCAGGTGCCTCTAAGTCCTTCTAGTGCAATGCAGACCCTCCCTCTAGCCTGGTCCTGGGAGAGAGCACTGATGTAGGCAGCAGTTGCGATGGAATCCAGTTTGAAAATCAAAGAATAAATTGAGAAAATAATTTATAGTTAGAGTTTGACTTTTCTTCCAAATTGGCTAAGATGTATTTTCTATATGTAAAGTGAAATTCTGTTTTAGATTGCTTTGTGGCAAACTGTCCTATATTCCAATTGTTTTTCTTTCTCGTGATACTGGCTAGTTGGTTTTCTTAGAGCTTACTAGAAGACTTCTCTAGAACTTACTAGAAGACTTCTCTAGGAAAAGTCCTTGTTTTCTCATGTGTGTGTTTCTTTTTGAGACAAGGTCTCTCCATGCAGTTCAGGCTGGCCTTGGGCTCACTTTGTAGCTCAGGTTGGTCTCGACTTTCAATGATTCTCCTGCCAAAGCCTCCCAAGTGCTGGGATCACAGGATTGCACCATCACACCTGTCTTTCTCTCACTTTTTTTGATTAGTGATGATGACACATTCCTGTTGATACGATACCTTATAAGTGGACCCTTCTGGCATGTCTCCTTTTTTTTTTCCTTTTCAGTGTGAGAGCTGAAACCCAGGGCCTCTCACATCATAGGCAAGTGCTCTAGTACTAAACTCCAGTTCCTAAATTTTTTTAAATTGCTGTTTTTAAACTACTTAAAGTTAGTCTTTTTTTTTTTTCCTTTTGTACCAGGAATTGAACTCAGGACCCTATGCTTGCCAGGCAGGTGCTTTGCCACTGAGCTAAATCCTCATCCCCTAGTCATTTTTTAAGGAGACAGTAGGCCAGAAAACAATTTTAAGATTATCTAAACTTGCCAGGGATTTAGCTCAGTGGCTTAAGTGCCTGCCTTGCAAGCACATGGTTGTGAGTTTGATCCCCGGTACCAAAAAAAAAAAAAAAAAAGATTATCCAAACTTTTTAAAGTAAATGACAGGGCTGGGGATTTAGCTGAGCGGCGTAAATTCCTGCCTGGCAAGTGTGAGGTCATGAGTTCGATCCCAGTTCCAAAAAAAAAGTAAATGACAGTGAAACTGCTTTAGGTTTGATTTGCAGCTTGAGTCTTGATCGAGGTATTCTTTCCTGTAATCAAAAGTTTACAAAGTTGAGATTTATTCATAAGACTCTTAAGCCACTGTGTGGAGCCACATATTGTAGTTTGCTGAATTTGAACTAGGTAAAAGTTAGGGATTAACTGTGCTTTCTAAGTGTTCTGTCTGAACATGGTATTTTTCTTAGGATCTCACTATGCAGTTCAGACTGCACTTGAACTCACTGTGTAGACCAGGCTGACCTCGAACTCAAGAGATTCTCCTGCCTCAGCCTCCGAGTGCTGGGATTATAGGAATGCACCACCATGCCTGGCCAACAGTTACAATTTTAAAGCTCCATTTTGCCATGCAGGTTACATCTTCTGCCCCAGAAGCTGAGATGAGTGGGTCACCTGGAGTTTATAGTGATTTTTGAAAGTGCACTTCAGAAAAAGTGACTGACTAGGACTGTCCCATTGTCCCTGATAATGTCTCTTAACAGGACAAATGCTAATTTATTTAATAAAACATGGAGGACCATCTGGACAACTCTTCTTGAATAAAGAGCAATCATCTCCATTTTGGTTAAAGTTGGTCCTATCTCCTTGTACTCTTCAGTTGGTTTTAAGCAATATAAATAGGGCTAACTGAGGTGCTGAGTCATAATCTTAGAAGCTAAGCGACAGGCACTGTTTCCCAACCCGTGACTCCCAAAAAACATGGTTGAGCCAGGCGAGATGAAGAGCCATAGCTCCAGGGCTGCCAATTGGGATGAGCCTAGAGAAAAGAGGCTATGAGTTCCCAGGGGAGAAAAGTCTGCACATCATAGCTGAAGCACTAGCCCCCAAAATGTTAAATGCTACCTCAATTGTATTATACAAATTGGTCTTTCTGCATATCTTTATCTCTACTTATTGCAGAAAAAAATCTATATCTGTATATATCTATGTGTGTGTAAGACAAAATTTATATTTTTGTAATTATACTTGGAATTCTGTCACTTATTGCTCTTTCAACATGTTGCTTAAGCTCTATGCTTTCAGGCCTCCTATGTAGCCCAGCTCACAGTATTCATTTATTTCCCACCATTCACAGTCACTCATCCTCAAACCACTCCCTTCACAAATTAATAAAATCTGGATTGGACCCAGGGTTGAAGCCTTTATTCCAACAAGCTTTCATCCTGTCTGGAGTTTGGACTCCTTGGCTCCCCATAACTATAAATATGTCTTAGTGTCTTTATTCTCACTGTGGGTTGTATTGGAAGTGGTAGGTTGGGATTAACTTCAATTGGCGTTCCAATAACTTTTCCATGGGATTACACTTGTAAACTTTCAGGACAGTGATGAGGCCCAGGAAGGCCTCTTTATAGCAAGATAGTTTGGTTGTGGAATTATCCAGACTCCTAGAACAAGAAAGTAGAGAATAGTGAATTTCTGCTATTTCTCTCCACTACCAAAAAATTATACAATCATGTATATTTTTAAAATTAGCCTAAGTAAAAATATTAAGGGCATTATAGCCATGGTTTCAAATTTTGATCCAGTTGTTAAATAGCTATATGATTGGGGAAAAATATATTTTAAAATCCAGGGCCTCTCCAGTGCTAGGCAAGTACTCTACCATTAAGTTACATCCCCAGCCCATAACTGACATGTTAACTTGTTTGAATCTGTTTCTTCAAGTCTGAAATGGGAACAACTCACAGACAAGTGTCCCCAGCACTGCCAGAGCAGTGAAAGTATTATTTTGGCTGGGTGTGGTGGTTCATGCCTATAATCTCAGCACTTGGACCAAAAGAGAAAAAAAAAATCACAAATTTGAGCCCAGCCCACATAACTTAGTGATTATATCAGTCACTTTCTCTTGCTGATCCAAAATGCTTGACAGTGACAGTTTAAAGGAGGAAAGGTTTATATTGGCTCACAGTTTCAATAGGTTCAAGGTTAAAAAAAAAAAAAGGCATGGCAGAGGAACACTGTGGCGGCAGGAAGCAGAGCTAGGGGAGGAGCAGAGAAGCTGGGGTCAAGAACGCACCCTTCAGATCACAGCCCCAGTGAGTCACCTTTTGTGACCAAGTTATATCTCCAGATAGCACATTCTATGAATTCATTAATGGGAAGATCCACAGTTGAGTATAATGCTCCTATGATCTAGTCAACCTCCATAAGCCCCACCTCTGAACATGAGAATTGAGACAGCTGAGATCTGAACTGTAATAGCAATGTAATGACACTTAACCTCAAAGAGTGAAAAAAAGGCCTGGTGATATAGTTCAGTGTGAAGACTGTGGGTTCATTCTGCAAGAACTGCAAGTATATAAAAATTATCTGGGCATGGTGGCACATGTCTGTAATCCTAGCACTTGGAAAGCTGAGGCAGGAGGATCCATACAACCTGGGCTGCATAATGACTTCAAGGCCAGCCTGAACTACATAACAAATTCTTGTCTCAAAAATAAAGCCATATGTGGTGATGTATGTTGTAATCTCAGCATTTGAGAGGCTGAAGCCCAGGAGGATCACTGTGAGTTTGAACCCAGCTTGGACTACATATTAAGACCCTGTCTCCAAAAAAAAAAAATCTATATATATCTGTATCTGTCTATATATCTGTGTGTGTGTATAAGACAAAATGTATAATTTTGTAATTATACTTGGAGTCAGGAAATTTAAACACTATTGAGGCAGGGGATTAGGGCATGACAAAATGCCTGGACAAATGGGCATGACCCATCTATCAGGGGATTCAGGATGTGCAATACAGCTTCCAAGCCCTGTACCTCAAAGCATTCAGAGAATGCTATCTTTAGTTTTTCTGGCACAAGATCAAGCAGGTTTGGGATGGGACCAACTATATCTGATATCAGAACAAGGTATATAAGATGGCAGCCATTGGCATTAGGGGTGCTGCCTGTTTGCTTTCTCAGTGCCCACTCTGACTGCAGAAAGTACAAGTAAAGGGAAAGAAGTACTTTAAGTGGCTTACGCACTGCAGAGCATTTCTTATCTTTACACCTTTAATACATGTTAAACCTTACTACCTTGTTTCCTGTCCATTTCTTTGTTCAGGACAAGAGCCTGAAAGGGGCAAGAATCCACAGCACCCCAGTAATGCATTAACACTATGGTGCTGTACTAGGGGTGTAACTTTGAGGCAGAGTACTTGCCTAGCATGCATGAGGCCTCAGTTTAATCCTCAGCACTACAAAAACCACATTCTGTCAAGTAAGAAACACCACATAACATTATTTTGAGGATTTGGGGCACAGTAGTAGTTAATAATACAAATTATAGCTGGTTTACTGGAGTTCAAATGTTGGTTTTACCACTTACTGCTTTTTGAACATGTTGCTTAACCTCTCTATTCCTTCATTTCCTTGTCTCAAGTGGCTATGATGATACTCCTGTGAGCTTGTTAGAAAGTTAAGCAGTGTATAAACATAAAACTCTTATGTAAGTGTGGCACATGGTGAATGCTCAATAAGAGGTAAATATCAGGGTAAGTGTACATAAACCACCTCCTTTTGCCTCTCCTCAATTCTAAAAAAGATTCACAGTGTTTGGTAAAGAGGGCGTGACCAGTACTGACAACCCTGGAGAGAAGCCAGAGCCTCTCTCCAAGACTAACATGATAGGTGGGTTCTGTAAGCCAGGGCACTCCTTTCTGCCTCTGCCTTGGCTTCCTCAGGTTGTCCTATTTCTCCACTGAATCTTTTTTCTGTATTAATCTTGCTGTGTCCCTTATCTTTAGTTGAGTATCCATGTTCAAAAACTGTAAAGCTGGCTTTGATGGGGAAAGCCTGTAATGCCAGCACTCCAGGAGGCCGAGGCATTGTTACAGGCAGCTGAGCTAGTTAGAAATATTATAGGCTAAGCCCTTAAAGAAGCCACCGAGGACCATATGTCTGGTGACCTGGGAGGAGACACACCTCTTGCTGTGGGCCAGATTTTGGAACAGAAAGCAAAAGAAATGCAAACACACCCTGAAATATAGTCCTTAGGGGTTTAGTCTGGATCACCTTGAAAAGTCAGGAGTCACCATTCCAATTCCTAGGGAAGAGTCACTGCTCTCTAAGAATGCCCATTTTCTACATGACTTGCTTCTTCCCATTTGCTTCTAATTTAATCAATTTTACCTGAGCAATTAATCTTATTGGTTGGTCTCACTTTATACCCACCTTGCAAATTCCCATTTTTCCCCACCTTTGAGCCATCTAATCTCATGATTTTGCTCTATAAAAGTCCCTGGAAAAGACAGTCTGTCTCAGACAGAAGCTTTCTTTCTCTCAATAAATATTTCTGCTCTTAACCTCCATTTCTAAAATTCATTCTTCAATTTTAGAGAACACGAACTCATTCCGGACATATAGTAGGTTGGGAGTTTCATTCCCCTATATCAGCATGAAGATCAAAAGTTCAAAGTCAGCCTGGCAATTTTACAATTTAGTAAGACCTGTCTCAATATTAAAACCAGCAAATACAAGGGCCTGGAGATGTAGCTCAGTTCAGAGGTCCTGGGTTCAATCCTCACTACTGTGTGGAAAGAAAGCTCTTGGATTCCCTTTATGCCAACTCCAGTGCCATTGTCGGAGGCTATCTGCCCCACAGTCCCATGCCCAATTCTCTTGGAGCTCACAGTGTTAAACATTTAAAGGGTACATCACAAAAAGACACATTGTGAGAAATTTCTTTGTACCTTTATCATCATACCTAAGTCTTCTCTCACTCGGGTGCAGCCTGGCTCCTGTCACCTACAATGGAGTATACAACAGGGAATCACACTTCCTACCTTTGAATTTTGCTCAGATGGGTTTATGTTTTGAGATAGGGTCTTGTTACATAGTCCAGGCTGTCCTTGAACTCAGGGCATAGCCCAGGCTTGTATTGGTCTCCAAATGCTAGGATTACAGGGGTGTGCCACTGCATGACTGCACAGATTTTATTTGGTTGTTTATTGTGATACTTTTCAGGGCCTTCCATTGAGCTACATGCCCAACACCCCACCCCATTTTTTAAAGACAGAGTGTGACTACATAGCTCAGGCTGGCCTGGAACTCACTGGGTAGTTCAGATTGAGCTTGCACCTTTATTTATTTATTTAGGTATCAGGGATTGAACTCACAACCTTGTGCTTGTCAGGCAGGCACTTGTGCTAGGCTTGCACCTTTAGATCCTACCACTTCCAGCTTCCAGTTCCCTCGCAACTTCCTAATTCTTTTTTTTTTTCCTCCTAATTCTCAAATATTGGTCCTTCTTGCACCTGTAATAAAACCTGTGTTACAAAGCTGTCAGATCAGAACATTTGTTTTTTAGTGTTCTTTTAAAGTTAGGATCTTCAAAAGGACAGAAGAAAGGTGAAGAAGGAATTAAGAAAGGAAAGTGGGTATCAGAGGTGAACTAGAAGACGATATAGGGAGGGATCTTGACTTCTGCAAGCAGCTGTCTGTACCCAGTGGGACTTGCTCTGGAGTCTGGAGTCTAGGCTCCATCCCAGCACCTTCCTTTGGCTTTTATTAGCTTGGCTGCTGTGTGCTGTGACTGGCTGGCCACCAGGTGCAGTCAGGGTGGGGTGGGGTGGGGCGGGGCTCAGGTCACCTCAGGACAGTGCAAAGTGGCCCAGGACAGGCTTGCACAGCGTGGCAGCAGAAACTTCTAGGCGCTGGGCTAAACTAGGCTGGCCTTGGCTGTGTGGGGCTTTAGGCACCCGCTGAGACATCTGACCGCATGGTCTCCAGTCCTCTCTGGTCTGGTTCCTATCGTGGCTTCTCCAGTCCTCGCTTCCTCTCTTGTTAAAGTGGATGGCGCTGGAACCTCGTGGGTACTTGGCAAACGTGGGCTTTTTAACCAGGCCTCCACTGTTAACCACAGATGGTCTTGGTACTGGGAACCGAATTTAAGACCTTCGCAGGAAGTCACAGCGCATCTCTTTATTGAGACCGTCTCACTAAGTTGCTAACTTGGCCAGGCCAGGATAGAGTTTGCGATCCTTGCCTTCGTCAGCCAATGCAGTTACCATCTCCACCCCATCTTGTGCGACTGTGTGGGCTGGTGAGTCCTGGCCTGTCACCAGCTGTTGGACCCTAAAAGATTTTCTGTACTCGGAGGCTGCCGCATCCAGGACAACAGACAAGACTGCAAGGCAAAAGGGACGTTCCCACCACTTGGTCGCGCTCACTGGAGGAACCTCCCAAGAAATAAAATATAAAGCCGTGCACGCTGGTCCCTTGCGCAGACTGCTGCCAGTTGGGGGCATGGGGGGGGGGGGACCGTTAACTTTTTAAACACGGATCCAAAATACTGGATCGTCTGATTTGGATGTATAAACGCGTGTGTCTTCCACGGTTTGTACTCCTGGATTTTTTCTCCCTGGATAAAGAAAACGATGTTTTTGTTTTGTCTTTTTTGAGACAGGTAGCTCATGATCTTGAATTCTGCTATCCTCCTGCTTCAGCTCCTCCTCAAGGTGGGATAATAGGCATGTTCTTCCACGCCCAACTGGAAGAAGTTTGAAGTGGATGTAATACACACAAAATTTTAAATGGCACAGTATGTTTTATTTCAGCACTTGTTTCAATTATGCAAGAAGGTTCTAGCCAGTTCATTACTGGACAAATGTTACTTGTTTTTGAGACAGGGTTTTGCTTTGTAATTTAGGCTAGCCCTGAATTCATTATGTAACCCAGCTGACCTCGAATTCCTCCTGCCTCAGCCTTCTACTCACTGGGATTACAAGTGTGTGCCATAATGCCCAACTCTGGAAGAAATTCTTTTACATAGTTTTATTTTTATAATGATGATTAAAACAAGAAAATTGCTTTTTTTGTCAAATTTGTATAATGTATTCTTTATGTCCCACTTCTCTAGTATCACATTTCAACTGGAACAAAAAATGATTTAATTCAGTCTTACAGAATTGAAGAGTATTGTGGTTTCTTTCTTTTTTGCCTGAGACAGGGTCGTGCTTGGTCAGGCTGATCTGAAATTATGTAGCTTAGGCTGACTTTGAACACCTGGTGATCCTCCTGTCTCTGCCTCCCAAATGCTGGAATTATAACTGTGCATCACTACACCTGACTGGCTCCTTTCTTTTAAAAGAAAATAAAAGCAGGTAGCAAATATCAGCATATATTTGTCATGTATTCATAGTATAGTTCTTTTATGGGCAGTATGTATAATACATAAGCAAATAAGATACAAATACATCCCAAAGTTAAAAAAAAAATTGTGTGTGGTACTGGAGATGAGTCCAGGGTCTTACCCTTGATAGGCAAGTGCTCTACACTGAGCTATATTCCCAGCTTCATAATGGGCTGTTTTGACTTCTCACTATTTTACAGTGTGAATACTGAATGTCCCTAAAAAAAGACCTTAGACAAGAGAACATACACAGTGGCTTGAAATTATGTTCTCTGGTTTGACCATGTGATCTCTCTTTTTTTTTTTTTTTTAACTACAGTAAAAAGGCTCTTTCTTAATGTGGGGCTCCAATATGCTCTTTTGATTAAAAATCTCCAGGGTGTACAAATGTGGCAATGAAATCTTCCTTTGCTAACACTATTACTGTAGTTGTCATTTTCTATTATGAAGGTTAAAAAGAAAAAAAACCCTAAAATTTTCTTTGGATTAGACATCTGTATTTTGCTGCTTTTATCTTTTTTTTTTTTTTTGCAGTGCTGGGGAGGGAACCCTGAGCCTCATGCAGGCTAGGCAAGCACTCTACCATGATGTACATTCCCAGCCCGCACATCAGAGTTTTTAAAAATTTCCCATAATGAATTAGGTATAGTGGAGGATGCCTGTAATTCCAGCATTCCAGACACTGAAGAAGGAGGATCACTGTGAGTTTGAGGCCAGCCTTTTTGGTGACTTCAAGTTCAGCCTGAACTATACAGCAAGACCCTGTCTGGGGAAGAAAAAATTTTTTTTGTCTTTAATGATACATTTCAGACCCAGTGGACAAAAAGTCAAATGGTCCTACTGCCCTTCCCTAGCCTTTGTATGATGAAGGCAGAAAAAACTTATACTACATGTAAGAAACACTGAGAAGCTTTGAAAAATTCAGATGCCTACGCTATACCTGGCAGAGACTCTGATTTTGCGTAAACATCTTGTTTTTTTCTTTGCTGGAGACTGAACCCAAGGCCTCGGAATGCAAGGCAAGTATTCTACCTGAGCCACACTCAGTTTCTTAATTTTTTGAACTAAAGTCTTTAATTTAAAGTGCTCAGGCTGAGCCAGGTGTGGTAGCACATGCCTGCAATCCCAGCACTCTGGGAGGCTGATGCAGGATTGTAAATTTGAGCCCAGCCTGAGAAATTTCATTTAGCCAAAGCGTATCTTAAAATAAAAAAAGGAAAAAGAAGTGAAGATACAGCTCAGTGCAAAGGCTCTCAGTTTAATCTATTATACTACCACCACAAAAAAAAAGTTTCCCAAAATGTCTTTGAATCCATGATTTTCCCTTGTCAGCCTCCCGGTAGCTGAGATTGGAGGCATGACACCACATCTTGACGAGGCATCTGTTTTTTGGTTTTGTTTTGAGACAGGGTCTCGCTATGTAGTTCAGGCTGGCCTCCAATTTGTAGAGATCCTTCTGCCTCAACCTTCTAAATTCTGGATTACCTGTGAGCACCATCACACTCATTTTTGCATCTATATTATTTTTGAAGTATTAACCTTTTTTAATTGGTACAATTTAGATAGACATAATATTCATCATAGGGAATCTGTACCTGTACATAGTATATTGACATATCTTGCTTTTTTTCCCCCATTCCCCTCCCCTTCCTTCAACCCCTCTTCATCTCATTTACAAAGCTTTGTTTCCATTTTTTCCTTGTATTATTTTTTTTTCTTATCTAATCCTTCCTTTCCCCCTCTTCTTTCTTGTTCTCCTGCTCATTGGAACATTTTCTTCCCATTTCCCAATATTTACTATACATTTTGGTCCTTATTTACTTTTAGTTTCTCATGTCAGAGAAACAATGCAGTATTTAAATGTGTGTCCAATCTATTTCACTTGAAAGTATAGCATCTGTACTTTTTCAAAGTTACATGAATGATTTTAGTGTGCAGCCAAGCTTGGGAACCTCTGCTGAAGGCCTAAATGTTCTATTTCTTTCCTTTACAGGCTGAGTAAAAATAAGATACTGTTTTGGTTTTGGCTGTACTGGAGACTGAGCTCAGGGTCTTCATAGTTAGCTAATATCCCTAGCTCTTTTTTTTTTAAATTTACTTTGAGAAAAAAAATAAATTTACTTTGAGATCGAGTTTTACTAAGTCACTAAGTTTTCCAGGCTGGGCTTGAATTTGTGACCCTGCCTCAGCCTCCCAAAGTTCAGGGATTACAGGTATGTGCCATCACCCCTGGCTAAATTATTCTTTAGTAGGGAGGTAAGTAACATCAATGAGGAATTAGATTTTCCTTTGATACCCACCACTGAAAAAGTATTTTCCCAGTGGAATAAAGAAACTATATAAGGAGCCGGGTGTGGTGGCACACATCTATAATCCCAGCACTTGGGAGGTTGAGGCAGTTCAAAACCAGCCTGGGCTACAAAGTGAGCTCAAGACCAGCCTGAACTGTATATCAAGACCCTGTCTCAAAAAGACAACAAAGAAACTATATAGTAGAATGTACATTCAGAAATCTAAGTGTGAGGCAAAGTAGAAGAAAACTCTTACATGTACTTTTCCAAGATGTATTCAATATAGATGAGTTTGTAAGTGATCTGATTAAGCAGAAAGGTAAAAAGGCAACTGGTCTTTGTTTGCTATTATTTAATGGAGTCTCTATCCAGAACAGCTACAGTTTTAGAGTTTAGCTCTCAAATATTGCATGTCTCGATGAAACAACTTATTTGAACAGTTGAAAAAAAAATCTTGAGCAAAAGAAAAACCTATTTTTTGAACTCCTGTTTTTTCTTTCTTCCAGTGAGTGTGTATGCAATGGCTTTTGCTGCCATGAAAGAACAGAAAAGAATGGGTTGAAGAGTTCAGCATGCTATTTAAGTAGTTTTAAAATATTCAGCCTTTAGGAGTCCGTTTGCTTCTCTTGCTGTATATGTTTTATTATTAACATTACACTTAAAATTTTGACTTGGTGGTATTAATACAAGACTATAAGAAGGCTGACATTTGAATGTGAAGTTCATATCTCACCTGTGGATTTCTTTTTTCTGGCCCATGAACAGTAAAGAAACTCCTGTATTATCAACTAATAAGTATACCTCCCAACATATTAAACAGCTGGCCCAGTGCTGCTATTTCTGTGATAACCTGAATTCTATCATCAAAACTCTTTAACTAAAGTCACATCCTTTACATGTTATTTATTCTGTATAGGATTTGTCCACATACAATGACTAAACAATTAAGTTTAAAACAATTGACTGTTACTTGTATAAAATCATCTTATAAAATACAGTGAAACACCATATAGCTCAGTAAATTAAGCTGATAACCTAGGATTCAGAAAGTCAGGTTCTTCAACTTCTGTTTGCCATTGTTTCCCAGGCTATTTATGTAAGTTGTTCAACTGTTTTATGCCTCCATTTTTTTTTTTTTTTAAATCGGTACCAGGGATCGAACTCACGACTGCATGCTTGTAAGGCAGGCCCTTATGCCACTGAGCTAAATCTCCAGCCCTTTGCCTCCATTTCTTTACCTTGCAAGTATGATAAATGTCCTACTTAAAGATATGTGAGGATTGGGAGGCTGAGGCAGGAAGATCGTTGCACGTTAGAGACCAGCATGGACTACAAAGTGAGCTCAAGGCCAGTCTGAACTGCATAGAGAGACCCTGTCTCAAAAAGACCAAAAAACAAAAAAAAAAAAAACAAAAAAAAAGATATGTGAGGAAAAACATGATCATTAAATACTCTGTAAATATTAAATGCCATACAAATGATAAATAGTAATACTGATATATTGTATGTCCATATTTTCTTTTGTACCAGGAATCGAACTCAGAACCTTGTGCTTGCCACACAGGCACTGTAATTGTGGAAGCTGTTAGTATCACTCTGGTAAGACTACAGAATTGTAGCTGGTGCCTCCCTCATTAGGATGCAACTTAACTGTTAGAAATCCTGATTTAGGAATAATCATGTTGGGAGAACATGAACTCAGTGCATATTAGCCAGTTTTGAAACAACTAGAAATTTGCCATCAGGAGAACTCTGGAAATGCCCCAGAATGAAGGATCAGAACAAAGTAGCTGGGCTGGGATTTAGCTCAGTGGCATAAGCGCCTGCCTTGTAAGCACAGGGTTGTGAGTTCTATCCCTGGTACCGATTAAAAAAAAAAAAAAAGCTATTCATCCACTGGTAACACTTTTGTAAAGAAATTAAGAATTGTAAGCCACAAACTGTTATCAAGGACAATCATTCATTAAAAATGAGAGAAGGGGCAGCGATATAGCTTAGTTGTAAAGCACCTGTCTGGCAAGTGCAAGGTTGTGAGTTCAATCCCGGTACCAAAAGAAAAAAAAAGAAGGAAAGTTGGAGGCCAGCTTGGACACTTTTAACAAGACTCTCTCTCTGGGCATGGTGGAGTGTGACTATAATGCCAGCATCCTCGAAAGCTGAGGCTGGAAGATCAAAAGTTCAAGCCCAGCCTGAGCAACTTAGTGATTTAAGGAGACCCTGTCTCAAAAAGAGCTGGGGATGTAGCTCAGTGTGAAGGCCTTGGGTTCAATCCCCAGCACTACAAAATAAACCAAAAAAAGGCAGAGGATATAGCTTGGTGGTAGAGTGTCCCTGGCTTGGATCCCCAGTACTAAAATAGAACAGAAGAAAACTTAAAAAGAGAAAACAATGAAAAATATCAAGGCATATCATGGTTTTTAAAAAATACAGTATTAAAAATATATATATACTACATGGAGCTTTTCTATAGCACAACAAAATTGTATCAAACTTCACTGTGATAACTGGTAAAAGATCTTTACAAAGTTCAGTTCTGATATTTAGATGTTATCTTTAGAACTAAAATAATTCTCCGATTTACCTATAATTTTGGAATGTTTCATAATTCCTACACAGGAATTTTTTTTTTTTTTTTTTTTGAGACAGGGTTTTGCTATGTAGTACAGACTGGGCTTGAACTCACTATGCAGCCCAGACTGGCGTTGAACTTGCATTGATCCTCCTTGTCTCAGCCCCCTAATGCTGAGATTACAGGCGTGTGCCATCATGCCCAGTCATGGGAGGAATTGCATTTAAGAGTAATTTTTTCAAAGCTTTATATTTTTAAATTTACATGTAAGTAACGAAATAAAATATAGTACATAGTACCAAGTGCACTATTTGAGTAACTAGATAAAGATACAGGTTGAAGATAATACCTCTCCTTTCATAATTTCTAATTCTGACTGGATTATTTTTATAATTGCTGCAGATTGGTGAGGGTAGACTTCAATCCTTTGCCATTCAGGAGACATGCAAGGAGACACCTGAAAGAGTATTCAAAATCATAATCTGTCCAGAGGTCAGTTCTACTACTGAAACTTTCTTGGCCTTAATTTCACTGGTTAGGTGAGAAAGTATGTGAGAGAACATATTTTAAGTAACATAGCACTATATTCTTATGAATATTCTGGGTTTTTTTTCTTTTGAGAGAGAGAGAGAACTACACTGAAAGGTTTTTATACACTGCCTTGACTTTTAGATACAGTATATTTTTACTGTTTTAAAAAAAGATGTCGAGCCAGGCATGGTGTCACATACCTATAATCCCAACACCCTGGAGACTAAGGCAGGTGGATCACAAGTTAGAGTGCAGCCTGGAAATTTAACAAATTAACAAGACTGTCTCAAAATAAAAAATAAAAATGGGCTGGGGACATAGCTCAGGGACAGACTACTCTTGGACCTGGACATGATATCAAATACCAACTGGAAAAAAAAGCCTACACATACTCTGTGGTTAATAATATATATATTATTATATATTTATAATAATAATATATATTAAAACAATACTACAAATGATTTTGCTGGGCATGGTGGCAAATACCTGTAATTCTAGCACTTGGGAGGCTCAGGCAGAAGGATCCCTGTGAATTCAAGGCCAGCCTGGGGTACAATAATGAAGTTAAGGCTAAACATAACTACACAGTGAGACCCTGTCTCAAAAAAAAAATTAAAAAAAACTATATATATATATATATATATATATATATATATATAAAATGACAAAAATTTTAAATAGGAACAATTTCAAATAGTTTAGTCTTCAGCCATAATTCTAAACCATTTAGTATGTGAGAATAATGATAGGTTGTTTCAGCTCCAAAATTAATATATTCATAGACTATTTCAGGCAGGTGGGTTGCCAGACCCTTAAATATACTCTTACCTGATTCCCTGCAAAATTCAATATTGGTAGGGTATGTAGTTTTGGAACACCTTAAAATTATCTTACAAAACGTCTGGTTGTGATAAATTTATTTAAAACATTTTCTTTGAAAAAAGTCTGCTAAGAAGATCTTCCACTATTAAAAGAAAAAGGGTGTCTCTGTAATGAAGTTAGATAACTGTTCATCCATTGTGCCAACTCAAGCTATGTCTTTCCAGTGCAGCAACATATATTAGGGCAACAAAGTTCAGAATAGATACAATGGCCTGTGCAGAAAGCATGCAAGTTACATCATGTCAAGTTTTAAGTCAGTAGGATAAATTTGTTAACCAAACTCTGACCATGGAAAGAAAGATACAGGAAGTCAATATAAATTGCAGAAACGTCAGCGCTGTCCGGCCATATTCCAGCTACCTAATGTTGGGCTTTATTTCCTTTTCTTCTTCTTCACTATCATCAACCTGTTGTATGACCAGATCAGCAGACCCATCCTCTACAATCTCCACATAGGATCTATTCTCATCTTCACTCAAGTGCCACCGAGAATCCTTATCTCCATCTGCTGGGGACATGAGATGTTGCTCAGCTTCCAGATCAATGGGGAGGCTGTCTATGCCAACTTCAGCAAGGCACTCATTACACAGTCTGTAACGCCTGGTTCCTTCCTGTACCACTTGCCCTGTTAAGTCAGTCACATGGCGTTTGCATTTTCTGCAGATTAGTTTGCATGCCTGATGAATCTGTGTAGAGATTGAAAGAGTGGTAAAACATGATTTTTTAAAAGGAGGACAGTTTGCTATCTTAGGTATCAGTTCATAAACTTAACATGTTCAAAGTCATACATTGCACTCAATTATCTCATTATTAGAGAAAAGATCACAGGTTTTGGTGATCAGTTGCTGTCACAGAAATAGTAAATGTTACCTTTTTGTAAATAATGGCTATAGCTTTTATCCCTTAATCCAGCAATATTTTAATATCTAAAGTAACAAAGGGATACTTTCCCAGAATAATAATAATTGGAAACACTGACTAGATGCCATGTACTATTCTAAGGACTTTGCATAATTTCATTCAGGGAGAAAAACCTTTTGTTTTATATAAGCATTAATTTTTTTTATTAATAAATGATATGCTAGAAGGACCACACTGGAAAAGCTTGAGTTTTATCCTGGTTTTGCCACTCACTATCTTTGCCATTTACTACCATGTATCTTGGAGCAAGTAATTTTAAACACTATAACCCTGCTTTCAAGGTGATGGCCAAAATATTTAACTGGTATGACAGGTGCACTGTCCAGATGGGTGGCAAGCTGACAGTCTAAATGGACACTGGTAAGAACAAGTTGTACAGTGGTCCTTTCACACATTACCCTATTACTCTCCCTGCCTGCTCGCTTATTACCAGTGGGGATGCTACTTTACAGGGTTGATAGAAAGATCAAATGAATTAATAGATGTGAATTCTTTGGTTAAAAAGTTGTAATGGATGAATGATTAAATACATATCATTGCAGTTAGTAATAAACAACTTTGTTCAATAGCTGGTAAGACTGATATTGGGGCTGGGGGTTTAGCTCAGCGGCATAAGTGTCTGCTTGGCAAACTCGAGGTTGTGAGTTCAATCCCTGGTACCAAAAAAAGAAAAGAACAAAGAATGATAGATTTTGGGCTCTAATCTAAAAATTATGATAATTACATACTGCTGGATTAATGTTTATGGAATATTCATTTAGATAAAGTCAGGACAGTGTAGAAGTGGGTCACTAAACACAGAAAAAATATCTCAGAAAATTAATATAGTCTGGTACAATAAGAAAATGTATGGAACACTTTTCAGAACAGTTATTATCTTCTGCTTAACTATTGATATATTAATCAGTAAATACAGTTTGACTGAATTCTTACTTCTCTTGAGACTTTTTTTCTTTTTCTGTCTTTTGAGACAGTTTCACTATGTAGTTCAGGCTGGCCTTGAACTCACTTTGTAGCCCAGACTGGCCTCAACTTGCAGTGTGATCTTCCCATCTTACCCTCTGAGTGCTGGGATTACAGGCGTGCGCCACCACACCCAACTTTTGAGACATTCTGAATGTCACATATAGTACATGTTTTTGTTAAAAAGTTTTGACAGAGATTTGTGTCCATCCCTCCAATGCTAATGTAACTGTATAGTCAAAGAAATTAAATAAAACATTATGTTACAGTTGAAAAATATCAACATGAACTCATTTAAAATATATATATATACACATATGTTCTAGTTCTGTCCACTGAAATAGTATAGAAGAACTAATACTTCCATAATGACGAATGTTCAAATTAGAAGGAATCAAGGCGTTTTTGAGAACTGGCTGATTCTAGTGTTGTGGTTGAGAAAGCACAAGATTATCTTAGGTCTCTTTTGGGGCCAGAGGACAAAGACGGTTCTAAAATGAGCTGGTTGTTAGCTAAGCATGGTGGCACACACTTGTAGTGTCAGTTACTCAGGAGGCTGCTGCAGGAGGATCACAAGTTCAAGGCCAGTCTGGGCAATTTAGCAAGACCTTATATCAAAATAAAGAAGGCTAGAGATGTGGCTTATACAATAGTGCTTGTCTAGCACATGAAAGGCACAGGTTCAATCACTCAGACCATTAAAAATGAAAAAGAAGAACAAGAAAAAAACAGATAAGTGTGGAGACACACATCTTTAATGCTGGCCATTTGGGAGGCTGAGACTGAGGCAGCATCAAAAATCTGAACCCAGCCTAGGCAACTTGGTGGCCTAGTGAGATCCTGTCTCAAAATAAGAAATAAAAGAAACTGGGCTGGAGAAATAGCTCAGGATGAAAGTCTTGAGTTCAATCCCCAAGTAATGCAGGAAAAAGTTGTGGATCCAAACACAATAAATCAATGAAAATTTCTGGTTCTTTATATTTATATTTAAAACAACAAAGCCAATAAGAGCTTAGTTGTATCACTTAAGCCTGCTATTAAATCAACTCTTATTTTGA
Source organism: Hydrochoerus hydrochaeris (assembly GCA_004027455.1). Lineage (NCBI taxonomy): Eukaryota > Metazoa > Chordata > Mammalia > Rodentia > Hydrochaeridae > Hydrochoerus > Hydrochoerus hydrochaeris. The sequence continues at coordinate 74,798 of PVLA01004483.1, forward strand.
AAACTAATTAAAGAGCAAGAAATACATTTTATTTTGTGTCTCATTTAGGACCTGTATTATATATCATACAGTGCAGGTAAAGAAGACAAGTTTTAGGGCTGGGATTGTGGCACATGCTTATAATCCCAGCACTTGGGAGGCTGAGGCATGAGGCTCATTGTGAGTTCTGAGTTCTGAGTTCATGAGTTTGAAGCCAGCTTGGGCTCCATACTGAATTCAAGTCCAGCCTGAACTGCATAGTGAGGCCCTATCTCAAAAAAAAAAAAAAAAAAAAAAGAAGAAGAAGGAGGTGGAGGAGGAGGAAGAAGAGGAGGAAAGCTTTGCTTTATAGAATTCTACCCAATAATAGAATAGAAATGAAAAAATCATAATTCTACAACTCTAAGTAATATTAATTCTCACAGAGATGATCAATTGGTGCTAAAAACATTAAACAAATAGTTTAGGAAATGGATAGTTGTATGGTGCCAAAATACTTCTACAAAGATTCGTCTCTAACTGCAAAGTGGCACCATTAAGTGTACAAAGGTGGAATCACAGTGCCATCTCTAAGACAGGTCATTAACATCACAAGTGATGGGTCAACCTGACACAGGTAGAGGCCCTAATGTGACACAATGTGATGTGTTCTTGTCAAAAGTGTTTCACCTGAATACATGAATGCTTTTGAAACTTGTTTATAGAAAATGCAGGGAAAATAATGGGACAAACTAGATGATATCATATGGACCCTAGTAGACAACATATGGGGTAGGATATGTTATAAAATAATTGCTCAGGATCTTCAATAAGTCAGTGTTTCGGTGAGGGAAAAGTATGTGTAGAGACCATGCTAGATTAAAAATATGCTTAACAGGAGACTGTCCCAATGCTTGGCAGGCTGAGGTAGGAGGATACTGAGTGTGAGGCCAACCTGGATTACACTGCAAGATCCTGTCTCAAAAACAACAACAAAGTGAAGGATAGGAGGAACTTGGTAAAGCACATGCTCAGAATGCAGAAAGCCTTGGGTTTGATCCGCGGCAGTATAAAAACAAATAAATACATACACTTAAGGGAATGAGCAGTAAAATGACACTTGGTCTTAGACTACACTCTGGCTTAGACAAGCCAGCCATAAGAGGTGTTTGGAGGGGATTGGAGGGAAATTTGAAATCGGACTGGGTGTTCAACAATATTTTATTGAGATGGAAAGAGATTATTCATAAAAGAAAGCAGTATACAAAATAGCAATGTACAGTATGATCTCATTTTGTTAAAAAGTACACACATAGGTATGAAGAAATTTTAAAGCATATATAATAGAATTATTAGGAATGGTAACATCTGAGTGGTAAAAATGTAGTTATTTTTTATCTTCTTATTTTTACTGCTATTTTTATTATTATTACTAGAGACAGAGTCTCACTATGTGGCCCAGGATGACCTTGAACTCACTATGAATGTAGCCCAGGCTGGCTTTGAACTCACAGCTATCCTCCTGCCTCAGTCTCCTGAGTGCTAAGATTAGAGGGTTGTGTCACCATGCCCAGCTTTATTTCATTTTGTTTGTTTGCTCTGAGATAGTGTCTTGCTACATATTTAGTTTAGGTTGGAGGTGAACTCACTATGTAGCCCAGACCTGCCTTGAACTCTCTTTTTTAAAAAAATATTTCTTTTAGGTACTTTTTTTTTTTCAAAAAAATTGTCATTAATATATAAATATGTCACTCTCTCAAAATATTTCATAACTATACAGCTGTTTGCTCCTTACTTATATAGGAAATGACCACAATACAAAAATAAGGAGAAAGAAGCAAAACAGCAACTGATTTTTCTGTAGATGTGTCTCTACATATAAACATTTTTAGCCTCTTAGAAAATTATTTGCACCTCTTGCCTCGTGAGTGCCAGGATTATAGATGCATATACCATCCTAGCTACTTTCTATTTTTAATCATACATATTTATCGCGTTTAAAATGATAAAGGGTGGTTTTTATCCTTTTTGAGAAAATACAGTTTTTATTAGAAACATATAAAAGGTTTTAAATTCTTAAAAATAATAGCTTTATAAAATTGATGAAGGCAGAGATGTCTTTGATTTTTCTCATCGTTGTACCTAACATGTAGAGAAGGATCTGCCACATGATAGGTGCTCAATATGCATTTGTTGAATAAATAGGTAGAAAGCAATGAAGGAAGATACCACCTTAAGTGACATACTGTCTGCTAAATTAAAAAGAACTCCTACAAGTGGTAAAGCACTTGCCTAGCATACATGAAACACAAGTCGCAGAACACAAATTTTAGGAAAAAATTTTTCTGCAGGATGAACAGAACAATTCCTTTTTGTTGCCTTTTGTTTCTTTTTTTCAGACAAAACAAAAAAACATTTTGCATTTAAAGCCAGAGTTGGTGCCACACACATATAACCAGGAGGCTGAGACAGGAGGATTGCCAGTTTAAGTCATCCTGGGCAACACAGTGAAACCCTAAAATAAAAAAGTTTGAAAAGGTTGGGATATAGTTCAGTAGTAGTACGCTTGCCCAACCATACATGAACCCTGACATTCAATCCCCAGCAACACACACATACACAAAAATTAGATTTGATGTGAATTAAATGGCAATATATAAAACTATTTAGCACCGAAAGAACATTTCTTACTTTAAGATGCTAAAGTGAAACCAAAATCTCTCTCTATATATATGTATATATTAAATTATGCATATGCACAAAGTAAAAACATTAAATACAAAGACTAATGGTAGACTTACATGATAACACTTCCCTCTGTAAATCTAATTATTCTAAAACAGAAAAACATACATATTTCTCAAGAAGTAAAGTGATGGAAAATCACATACGTACCGTTCGGAAATGGCTACTTAGATGGTCCAGCCTGCTGAACCTCTTCCCACAAGCTTGGCAAGGATAGGGCCTTTCTCCTGTGTGACAGCGCAGGTGGCGCTTGAGGTCAGCCTTCCGCTTCACCACGTGTGTGCAGTATGGGCATTTGAACTGCATCCTGGGAAGATCATCTGTCATAAGACAGGGTGATTAAATCACTGGAGACATCATAGTAACAATTCTATTAGCACGAAGAATCCAAAGGGAGCTGGTGAGTCTAATCTTAAAAAGGTAGAGAAAAGGAGAAAGAAATTTTTAGGGCTACATTGTTAATGTAACCCTAGGTATGCACTGGTAACTTCAGCATTTGATATATTTACAATGTCTGAGTAAATTTAGACACACACACACACACACACACATACACACACACACGCCATGGAGATGAACCTAGGGCCTTTGCACTGAAATATATCCCTAACATGTTTTTATTTTGGGTGGAGTACTAGGGATGGAACCAAGAGACATGCTACCATTGAACTACAACCCCAGCCCTTTTTAAACATTTTAAAACAAGGTCTTTCCTAAGTTGCTAAACTGCCCAGGCTGGGCTTCTGCCTCATCCTCTTAAAGAATGCTAGAATTATAGGCATGTGCCAAATGCCCATCCTATACTTATCTTTTCATTTAACATACTAGAGTTATTTGTCTTCAAGTGTCACAAGATTGAGCACTCTAGACACAATCCAAAAGTACAAGCACTTAATATCCAACCTTTTAAATGACTTGTTTATTTATATGTTTTTATCTCCTTGTCTTTATTTTTCATATCATACACTTTTAGGGGGTGCCTTTTAAGGAGAGGTTCTTTTTGAAGACAGGGTTTCACTATGCAATTCAGGCTGGCCTTGAATTCACTTTGTAGCCCAGCCTGGCCTAAAACTCATTACAATCTTCCTGCTTCTGCCTCCCGAGTACTGGAATTGCTCAGCTCATATTTTTCATATTTTTTTAATACTTTTCATAAAGGTTAAAAAATTTCAGGGATATTTAGTATTTATTTTAAAATGCAAATTGTTGTTATATAGAAAAGTTAACTTGATTATAGAGGCAAGCTTCACTAATTTAGCAGCTATAAAACTCAATCATTTAAAAAAAGTCAATCATTAATTGTTGTGTTGTTTTGAGACAGGATCTCACTCCATGGTTCAAGCTGGCCTTGAACTCACCAGGCTGGCCTCAACCTCAGGCAACCCTCTTGCCTCAGCCTCCTGAGTGCTGGGATTACAGGTGTGTGCCATCAACTGTTCATTATTGAGGTTATATTTAAATAACCTAGAATTATAAGACCACAGAACTGTAATATAGATAACTTTCTTGCTGTTTTAAAATGCAAAAAAGATTTCCCCTTTTTGCTGTTATTTATGTATAGTTTGGTCAATATTTAGAGCCCAGTATGACTTTAGTAAACTGCAATGTGACACAACTTTATATATTTTCAAATCAGTATCCTGCAGGAAAACATGATTAGTAAAAATCAAATCAGATTGTTTTATTTTAAATTTTATTTTAGGACTGGGAGTATAGCTCAATGGTAGAGCATGTGCTTAGCAAGAGTGGCCCTGGGTTAGATCCTCAGTACTATATAAAACAATAAAAAAAAAAAAAAGTTGGGCATGGTGGCACGTCTCTAATCCAAGCTACATGGGCAACTGAGGAAGATGACCTCAAGTTCAAGGAAAACTTGGGCAACTTAGCAAAATCCTATCTCAAACAAAAAGTTGGGAAGATAGGTTGGTGTAGAGTGCTTTCCTAGTACATGTGAGGCCCTGGGTTTAATCCTCAGTAATACCCCCCATCTCATGCACACACACAAACACACAGAATTTATATGATATTCAGGGAAATGTGAATCCCTATTAGCTACTTAGGATACTAAAGAACTACTCTTCAATTTGTGTAGGTATGACAATGGTATCATATTTTTTAAGCCTTTATTTTAGGGATACAGTTTATGCCTGCCTCTAATCCCAGCACTTAGGAGGCTGAGGCAAGAAGATCGCCATGAGTTTGAGGCTCAGCCTAGGCTACAAAGCTGAGTTCAAGACCACCCTGTGTTACATAGTGAAACCCTGTCTCAAAAAAAAAAAAAAAAAAAAATTGAGATTAGCAATTAATGAAGGAAGGGGTGATCAGTGAAAATGAAACAAGACTAGCTGTGAGTTGAAAGTTGCTCTGAGTGGATAATACGTGAAAGGAGGTTAAACAGTCATCTCTCAGTATAAGCTGGAGACTAGTTCCAAGGCAAACCTCCTTCTCCAAACCAGCTAACCAAATCCCAGATGCTCAAGGCTCTAAATAGTGTTATATCTGCATAACTTCACATGTACTTTATTTTTAAATTTTATTTATTTATTTGAGGGGGTCCTGGGGGCTGAACTCATGACCTCACACTTGCCAGGCAGGCGCTTGTGCCACTGAGCTAAACCCCAAGCCCTTCATATATACTTTAAATTATTATTAGATTATTTATAATACCTACAATATAAATGCTATATCACTATATTATATTGTTGAGGAAATACAATAACATAAGAGCAGGTATTCAGTCCACACTTTTTTGTATGTTTAAAATTTCCTTTGGCTGGCCTCAGACTCATCACTTGCCTCCCAAGTGCTGAGATTATAGCTGTGTCCCATTTGGGCAACTTAGGAAGACCCCGTCAAAATAAAATATTTAAAAGGCTAGGGATATAGCTCACTGGTATAGCACCCTTGGGTTCAATCTCCCAGTATCGCAATAAAATTAAATTTTTAAAAATTAACATGGCAAATAGCCCTAGGTTCATCCTCAGCATCTTAGGGAGAAATGTGTTTATGTTAATAAATACTCCTCTTGTGTGAAATACAGAAAAAAACGATTTAAAGTGAAAATACCTATCTTAGAGATTGAACCACGTAGCAAAGGCTTTAAACATTTAACAGAGTTGCAACTGGTGTCATGTGCCTAATCCCAGCACTCTGGGAGGCTGACATGGATGGATGACAAATTCAAGCTCATGCTGAGGAATTTAGGGACTTACTGAGATTTCTCAAAATAAAAAAAGGGCTGGAAATGTAGCTCAGTATGAAGGTTCTGGGATCAATTTCCTGTACCACAAAAACAAAACAAAACAAACCACATTTAACAGTAATCCAAGTATCCACAGAAAGAGATCTGTGAAAAGCATGAGTTTTGATCCTCAGTACTCAATTATTTTGACTATTAAATGTATCCAACATTTTCACTTAAATTCATATTTTATTAAATCCCATTATAAAAGTTTTTGTTTGTTTATCTGAGATACAGTCATGCTATGTAGTTCAGCCTGGCCTTGGACTCACTATGTTGCTCAGGCTGGTCTTGAGCTCAAGCAGTCCTCCTGCTTCAGTATCTTTTTTTTTTTTTTGGTACCAGGGGATTGAACTCACAACCACATGCTTACAAAGCAGGCGCTTATGCTGCTGAGCTAAATCCCTGGTCCTGCCTCAGCTTCTTGAGTGCTAGGAAAAGTATAGCTTTCCTTTTTTTGAGACAGGGTCTCACTATACAGGTCAGTCTGGCCTTAAGCTCACTTTGTGGCCCAGGCTGGTCTTGAACTCACAATGATCCTCCTGCCTTAGCCTCCCATGTGCTGAAAAGTATAGCTTTTAAAAAGTCACTTACTTTAACTTTCCATTAACTCCTAAATTAAGGGCATATTAAGTTAGGACTGATTTTTATAAGAGTTTGAAACTGAGCTGAGGATACATATCCTACTTTTAGGTACCTGGGAAACTCCTGGATGTGACCTCAGATCCTTGACCATACTGATAGCCTATAGAACCAGAGTCCATTTCAGCATCCATTTGTGCTTGTTCTTCTGATTGGGAGATGTGGCTGGAAGACTCATATGTTCGTACTTCTCGTTTGCTTGACTTAAAATGAACAACTTCAGAAGGCTGTGATAATCTCAAATGTTTGGTCTTTTTAATGGAATCTTTCCTTTGGTCATGCTTGGCCAAAGGTTGCTGAGTACTCCTCTGGGAGGCTGGGTGATAATTATACTTACTCCATGACTTCCCACTTATGCCACCTATTCCTTGGTCTGGACTGAGGTGAGAATGTAGAGAACTGCTTTCTTCTTGCCAGCTGCTGCTGTAAAAAGAGGAATGTTCTGTACCATTGGAATTGACGTCTTTATCTGAGAGGCTGAAATAGCGATCTTTCTCCTTCTCACTAATGTCCAGGGAAGATTTAATGAAAGTCTTGCACACACCAATGACATCAGTCATCTGAAGGAAGCTGGCGGCAGACATCACTTCAATGACATTCTGCCCAGTAAGTGACAGTTTGCCAGAATAGACAAAGTCCAGGATAACTGTGAAAGTGTCAGGGGAGAACGCCTGAAATGTGGCTGTGGTTGGTTGACTTGTCTCTTTTGAATTCTGAGAAAGAAGCATTTTGAAGTAGCCACTACTAGCAAATAATACATTTCGATGCGCTTTGAAGACTTTTCCTTCAACCAGAATACTGCAGTCACAAAATACATCTTGCCTGCGCTGCTCATTCAGCTGCTCCAGCAGGTGAGACTGATGCGAGGAGATCTCCATTCTGCAGGGAAAGACACACATGAATGGATACCAAAAGCTAAACACCAATCCCTTTCCAGGACATGGCTAGGAAGATAATGATCCAAAACCCTCACCCCCATCAAAATCACTTTTCTTCTTGGAGAATACAGTTTGTAAGGTATAGAAGATAATAGGTTTCATTCACTATTCAATACTATATTATTAGTTATTAGGTTTTTAGAAAACTGTTCCAGCAGCCAACTTTATTGAGCCTTCTTTTATGTGCTAACCTAAGCAGTGATGATCTTGAACCCAAGCCAGGTAGTGAATAAGTCATGAGTTGGTGAAGTCAAAATCACTCCCTTGGGTGAGGGATATAGCTCAGAGGTATGTACCCTGCCTGGCAAGCATGGCAAGTATGAGGTTGTGAGTTCAATTCCCAAGATTAAAAAAAAACAAACAAAAAAACCAACACTTTTATATAAGTGAATCATTTCCAATATTGTACGAATACCTAACATCTCCTATCTTAAAACCAAACAAGCATCTCTGAGTTTGCTGAAGAGTAAGATTTGTACTGGTATTGTTCAGACAATTGTAGGCAGATGTATTTTGCTGAGTGAATGATTTGGGGATGACAATGTGCAATGTATGTACCACTGTTACCCCGATTGACGTGCTTTGAAATTTTATTATAGTTTCTTTTCTTCTTTTTCTTTCATGTTTGAATGAAATGGATTTGAAAAAAAGAAAAATAAAGCAAAACAAAAAAAACCAAGCAAACAAAAACCTCAATCTCATATCTGCTTCTGACTACTTGTATGTGCTGCCAAAGTGAGCACTGTACTACTTGTGCTTCTCTCTCTTATACACAAAATTCATTAAGAAAGCTTTCTTTTTGATATTTATATCTGCTTGCTGTCTTCACTTCTTTTTTTTTTTTTTTTTGAGAAAGAGTTTGCCTAAGTAGTTCAACCCAGCCCTGAACTCACTATGGAGCCCAGTCTGGCCTCAAACTCACAACAATCCTTCTGCCTCAGCCTCCAGAGTGCTGGGATTATAGGCCTGTGCTACCATATCTGGCATCCTCCTGTTCACTTAAACTCATTCCTATCAGATTTCCAACCTCAATCATCAAAATCATTCTTGTAAGGTCATTAGTAACTTACATGTTGTCAAATCCAATGGTTATTTCTTTGTCCTCATTTTACCAGCACAGGCCAATTGCTCTTTTCTTCCTAATACATTTTCCTCCCTGGCAGGACACCACTCTTTCACAGTCCTCAGCCACTCCTTTTCACTCTCTTTTGCGGGCTGTTCTGTTTTCCTAATCTCTAAGCACTAGAATGGCCCAGGTTTCAAATACTATCCCTTTTTTTGTTTTTGCTTTTTGATTTTTTGAGACAGGGTCTCATAAAGTACTTTAGGCTGGCCTTGAACTCACTATGTACTTTAGGCTGGCCTTGAACTCACTATGTACTTTAGGCTGGCCTTGAACTCACTATGTAACCCAGGCTGGCCTTAAATTTGTGGCAAACCTCCCATCTCAGCCTGCCGAGTGCCAAAATTATAGGCATGTGCCCCCACACTTGGCTAGTATGTCTAAGGAATTATAGTTAGAGAAGATCCCTAGCGAGCCCATCCAGTCCTACAGGTTTAAACGCCATCTTACAGTTTATGACTCCTTTATACAGAGCTACATCCCTAGCCTATTTATTTATTTATTTTGAGACATGTTCTTAGTAAGTCATTAAGTTTCTTGGGTTGGACTTGAAGTTGAAATTCCCTGGCCTCAGACTCCCAAAATGCTGGGATTATAGATGTGTGTCATCATCATGCTTGGTTATGTCCATTTTTGTATCTCGTATTCTTATGTATGTCCTATGATAATGGGCTGGCTGCACCCATACATAAAGTATAGAATAGAACAATGACAATAGGCATTATTGACATGCTGGCATACATCTGTACGCCAGGATCACTTCAAGTTCAAGGCCGGCATGGGCTATACAGTCAGATCCTGTCTCAAACCCTGCCCTCCCAAACAAAAAGGTGTTTGTGCCATGCCCAGTGGTACACGTCTGCAATCCAGCACTCTGGAGGCTGAAGCTACAAAATGAGTTCAAGGCCAGCCTAGAGTATGTAGTGACACCTGGTTTAAAACAAGATGGGCATGTGGTGTGTGCCAGTAATCCCAGCACTCAGGGAGGCTGAGGCAAGAGAATTGAAGTTTGAGCTTAATCTAGGCAACCTGGTGAGACCTAGTCTCAAAATGAAGTCCTGGGGATGCAACTCAGTGTGAAGACCCTGGCTTCAATTCCCAGGACCAAAAAAGAAAAAAAAAAAAAAAAAAAGATGAAAGGAGATAAGGAGAACAAAAAGACGTTTAATAGGAGTTTGGCACTCTTTTGTTTCAGTTAGTTTTTCTTATCCTAAATAAATGTTAAATTCTATTAAATGCTTATTCTGTGTTCAGTGATTTGGATGTGTGGTTTGAATGTATCTGACAAGGGTTCATATGATGGAAAGTTGGTCTCTAAGGCGGCAGTGTTAAGAGGTGAGAGGTTTTATTAGGGGCCCTGCCCATAGAAGGAATTGAGGTACAGTAGTTCTTTTGGGAATCTGATTAGTTCTCACAGGAGTGTTATAGAAGAGCAAGCCTGACCTCTGAATTGTTCTCTGGTTTCCTCACTCACCATGGATCCTTCCCTCTCCTCCATTCCCACCACGATGTGATTGGGGGTGGGGGCTCACAAGAGCTGGCACTGTGACCTCCAACTTCCACAACTGTAAGCTAAATAATCCTCTTTTTTTACAAAGTCATGAGCTGTAGGTACTTCATCGCGGTAATGAAAAATGGACAAATGCACTACATATTGGTCTGTATATTAGTTTCCAAGAGCTGCTGTAACCAAGAACCACAAACTGAGTAATTTACAACAGAATTTTACTAACAGGCTGGAAACCAGCTAAAATCAAGTTGTCAAAAGGGTTATTCAGGGGCCAGGGGTTTAGCTCAGTGGCATGAGCACCTGACTGGCAAGAGCAAGGTCATGAGTTCGATCCCCGGCACCAAAAAAAAAAAACAAAAAAAAACAATGGAGCCATGCTCCCTTTAAACATGTCAGGGAGGAACCTCTTGCTATGTCCTCCTGCTGTGGCCCCAGGTTTTCCTTAGTTTGTGGCAGCATAAACCCAATGCCTGCTTTTGTCTTTACGTGGCCCCACCTTGTCCCTGTGACCTGTGTTTCACAGTTTCCATCCTACCTTCACACTGTTTTCTTATGAAGACACAGGCCATTCTGCATTACCCCAGTGTGACACTGTCTTTTTTTAGCCTCATCTTAATCGCACCTGCCATGACCCTATTTCCAAATGAGGTACAGCAGATTAGGACTCATCATATCTTTTGGGAGAAACACATTTAAGAGCAAGCATGACCTCTAAATTGTTCTCTGCCTTCCTGTCTCACCATGGATTCTTCCCTCTCCTATACTCCCACCATAATGTGATGGGGGGGCTCACAAGAGCTGGTGCTCTGACCTCCAACTTCCACAGTCAAAATGATATATTACACATTAATGGATTTTTTTGTAGGATGCATTCTCTCTGGTTGGTTATTTTGGTACTGGGAATTGAACTAAGATCTCATGCCTGCCAGGAAGACGCTGTGCTGCTGAGCTATACTCCCAGCCCAGGATAATGCATTCTTGAGATAATCTACCAGTCTTTATTTTTCCACTTGTTCATAATTTTTGCTTTTTTGGTTTTCCAATAACATTGGGTTGAACTGTGTAATGGATTAAATGTTGATTCCCCAAAGTGCATGTCTATTTGAAATTAGGGAGGGCTCTGTGGATATAACTAATTACAGGAGGCACTTCTGGATTAGGGTGGCCCATAAGGCCAATGACTAGTACCCTTACTGGTAGAAAGAAGATGTACGAATACACACAGGAGAGAAAGCTTTGTGAAGAGAAGGTGGCACCTGGGATGATGCCGCTTCTAGTGAAGAAAAGGGAATGACTAGAAACTAGAACAGGATCTGCCTTAGAACCTTAAGGGAACATAGCCCTGCAGGCACTCTGATTGCTGACTATTGGCTTCTAGAACTTTGAGACGATAATTTCCAGGGTCGTGTTCTGTTTTGTTTGAGTTACCAGGGGTTGAAACTTATTAAGACTCTGTCTCAAAAATGCTGGGGTTGGGCTGGGAATTTAGCTCAGTGGCATAAGCACCTGCCTTGCAGGTACGTGGTCAAGTTCGATCCCCAGTACCAAAAAGGAAAAAAAAAAAAAAGTGCTGGGGTTACTGGCATGCATCACCACACCCAGCATAAAAGGTGCTTTTATTTATTTATTTATTTATTTATTTATTTATTTATTTATACCAGGGAATAGAACTCATAACCTTGCACTTGCCAGGCAGGCACTTGTGCTGCTGAGCTAAATCCCTAGCCCTAAAAGGTTCCTTTAAACAAAAGTTCTTTTTAAATGACCATACACCTAGAAAATAGAATAAACTACAAAATTTCCACACCAAGAAACTTCACAACAGAAAGGTTATAAAATATTAGAAACCAGTAACTTTTATATTTACTAATACCCTCTTAGATTATTACAGATATAATAGATAAAAGACTCACATTTACAGTAGTATGAAAAATATACAATGGGTGCTGTGTGGGGAAGGCGACAACCTGACATAGGAGACTTCACCACTTCTGGTTCCCCCCCCCCCCGGCCAGCACTTGTCCTGTGCTGTCACCCTGGCCCCTCGGAGTAGGGGAGACAGCTTCTCCTGGAGCGAGGCTGACAATTCCCCCTGTCTGTTTCCCAGTGCACAGAGCCTGTGGAAGGGGCACCACTGAGGCAGGCAAAGTTGAAACGTGCGAGGACTTTATTGCCAACCAGGTGTGGTTAAGCCAAGGTCAAAAAGACCATTGGCGCTAGCAAGGGTTGAGGTCATGTTTCTATAGAGGAGTTTAGGTAGGGGAGGGAGGTATTGCTGAAAGGGGTGCAAAATTTTGAGTCTCTGAATATAGGGTCTAAGGCTAGACAGGGCAGTGTTGGGTACAGGGGATGCTGGCAGGCACAGCATGTCTCTTGTGGTTTTTCGTGGAACTAGCTCTTTGCAGGTTGAGCTGTGTAGGGACAGCTACCGGCTTCCTGTTGAATGCCATGCCCTGCTAGGTGCAAATAACAGATTTGTTTGGGGGAGTTTTTTGCTTTCCTAGTTGGGTGGGGGTCTAGTTTGAGATCTGGCAATAAAATACCAGCAAGGTTTTTTTTTTTTTTTTTTTGTGGTATTAAGGATTGAATCCAAGGGCTCACACGTGCTAGATGAACACTCTACTACTGAACTACTTCCCCAGCCCTTCTAATATATTTATCTATTTCTTATTCTGATACAGAGTCTTGCTAAATTGCCCAGACTAGCCTGAAATTTGAGATCCTCCTGCCTCAGCTTTCTGAGCAGCAGGGATTATAGGTGGGGACAACTGTACCAGGATTAGCAGGTTATTTTCTCTTTCTCTCTCTTTCTTTCCTTTTTGACTTTTTTTTCCTTCTTCTTTTTTGACACAGGTTCTCATGATGCAGTTTAGGCTGGTCTTGAGCTCACTTTGTAGCCCAGTCTGGTCTCAAATTCACAATGATCCTCCTACCTCAGCCTCTTGAGTGCTAAGATTAAGGCCCGCACCACCATGCCCACTAGCAGGTTACTTTAAAATCAACATGAGTTGAGCCTAAAATTTTGTGGGAGAATAAACAAGAATGGCTAATTAAACTAAGTAAAAAAAAAAAATGCCAGGGATTTAGCTCAGTGGCATAAGCACCTGCCTTGCAAGCATGCAGTTGTGGGTTCAATCCCTGGTACAAAAAAAAAAAAAGAAATCAACACTAAAATATTCAATTATACATATTATGTTTCTTAGTAATTACACCTATGTAGCCAAGTACAGGCAGGAGCCTAAGAGTTTGAAATCAGCCTGAACAACATAGTAAAACTCTGTCTAAAAAGAAAATTTTAAAAAGTAAAATTAAAATTTTACACACTAGAACAATTAGCTGTCTGGGGAAAAATTATGCTGGATTTTCACATTCAACCTCATACTAGGATAAGTTCCATATGACTCAAAAAGTTAAGTATGAAAATAAGCAAAAAGCCACAAAAGTTCTAAAAGAAAATAGGGAAGACTATAAACTCATAGTGGGAAAGCCCTTTATTTTTAAATTTTTTTCCAGTACTAGGGATCGAAATCACAACCTCATGCTTGCCAGGCAGGTGCTTATGCTGCAGAGCTCAATCCCTGGCCCAGGAAAGGTCTTTATAATCTCAGACTATAGAAGGCAAAAAAGAAAATACTGGTACATCTGATTACAAAAAAGATGGAACTCTCATGGGCAAAAGACTAGTACATGCAAAACGTGACACAACAAGCCAGGGATTTAGCTCAGCGGCGTAAGCGCCTGCCTGGCAAGCACGAGGTCGTGAGTTTGATACCCAGTTCCAAAAAAAAAAAAAGGTCTTACAAGTGACACAACATAAAAGTGTATCAGAGAAAAAATATCTCCTTTGTGCTTTGTGGAGGCAGTACTATGAACTGAACCCAGGGCTTTGACACTAAGCAACACCCTACTTAAGCCCTTTCTAAATTAGTAAATTGAGTGCCCAGATTGGGCTTAAACTTTCAATCCTCCTGCTTCAGCCTTCCACAGTGCTGAAGTAATTACAGGCATATACAGACAGCACTATGCCCAGCTGAGAAGATAATCTTTATAATATACTCTAAGCATCTAGGGAATGTAAGAAAAAGATTAACTTAAAGAAAGCAGCTTACCAAACCAAACAAAAAACCCGCCTCTAAACCATATCAAAGGGTGCTCAATTTTACTAATAAAAATAAACAAAAAACTATATTTTGGGGGTGAGACTCTGGATTTAATGAGTATCTGGCTAGCATATGTGAGGCCCTGGGTTCAAACCTCAGTACTACAGAGAAAACAAAATAATAAACCAAACTTGATTAGTACTAACAATGCTATGGGAAAACAGTCAATCGCTGTTCTTTCAATTACTGGCAGTTAGCCATTATTGGCCAGAATATAAACTGATATAAGCCTTGTCTCAAAATAAAAATAAATAAGCCAGTATAATGCCTGTAATTCCAGCACTCTAGCAAGGTGAGGCAGGAAGATGCAAGTTCAAGCCCAGCCTGAGCAACTGAGTGAGACTGGGTCTGAAAAGAAAAAAGTAAAAGGGCTGAGATACAGCTCAGTGTGAAGGCCCTGAATTCAATTCCCAGTACAAAACAAGCAAACAAACAAAAAACAGTTATATAGACATATAAAAAATATATAATAAATAGACATATATTAAAAAATACAAATACTTAGAAACTCTGGAAGGATAAGCTACTTCTAGGTGAATAGCTTTTCTATTCTCTGTTGCAACTGCTTACTGGTTAGTGGCTCAAATAAGTGATGATGGCAGGAATGGAAAGGAATTGATGTAAACAGCATGAATGGGAAATAAACCTGTGGGATCTGACAGCTGCCTGGCTGCGGAAAGTTAGTGAAAGAGAAAGATGTAAAGTCTAGGGACTCAGTGGTATCACTGACAGAAATGGGGGAGTCTGAGGAAGAACTGGTATAGGGAAAAAGCAATGGGTTGAGTTTTAAGTACATCTGAGGTGAGTGGGAAATTAGGGTTAGGATGGCAAGAAGGCCGCCGGAAATGCTGATCAGAAGGAGAGTTAAGACTTGAAGACAGAGGTGCAGGGGACACTTGCAAATGGCAAGTAGGGCACTAAAAGGGCTGAAGGCTCTCGGTGGGAACACTGGCTGAGATGAGAACCTGGAGGCCTGCCCATGACTGTGAGCAGAATGGGGAAGAGAAACCAGTGTCACAGAGAATGCCAGGGAGATTAGAAAAGCATGTAACACATTAGCCAGTAGTGGGGAGTCTCAAGAAAGAGGCAGTGAAGGACTGAGGGGTGATAACCATAGTAGCAATGTGTGTTATATCTAATTGTCACACATAGCAAGCAGTCATGTAAATAGTATTATTGTACCATTTTACAAAAAAGCATTAACTGAGATACATGACTTCAATGCCTACAACATAACTTTGGGAGATCAGAATTCTAACACTAATTTTACCACTAAATTAGCTATATGTCCATGGGCAAGCAACTGTGGATTTCTAAGCTTACCTCACTTGTCAGCAAATTGAAAGAGTTCACATAAATCATCTTCAGTTTTTAGTGTCTGATTAAAGTAAAATGAAAGAAAAAAAAGTAGAAAGAAATATATACACAAGAGGAAATGAATTAAAAATTTAGCCCATATTCAGAAGGATAAACTATATCTTTTTAAGTGATTAGTCAAAATAAAGACATCATTAAAAATTAATGAGCAGGACATGGTAATCCCAGCACTCTGGGAAGCTGAGGAAGGAAGTTCCCAAATTCAAGCTCAACTTGGGCAACTCAGCAATTTAGTGAGACCCTATCTCAAAAAAAAAAAAAAAATTAACGATATGTGAACAGGGAGAATTGGCCACCAAGAAGATGACAAATGCTGAATGTTCTAAATTCTGTCCACCTGTTGCTAAGACAGAGTCTCACTATGTTGCCCAGTCTGGTCTTGAACTTGTGGCCTCTTCCCTCAGCCTCCATAGCAACTGAGACTTCAGGCATGTGCCACACTAAATGCTTTACACAGTGAATTTTCAAGCAATAAATCTATTCTATGATATATAAAATCAACAACTGTGAAATCCTACTTACATATTTCTTTAAGTGACATACACTAAGAATTAAAAATGTTCACACCTGGGGTGATGATACAGCTCAGTGTTAGAACATGTGTTTAGAACCAGGTTAGAAGGGGCTGGGGATTTAGCTCAGTGGCATAAGTGCCTGCCTTGCAAATGCACAGTGGTGAGTTCAATCCCAGGTACCAAAAAAATTTTTTTAAAAACTAAGTTAGAACCAGGTCCTGGTTTCAATCCCAGAATTTTTTTAAAAAAAGTTTTTTCCTACCTGGAAATGTCTAAATGCTGCTCTTGTTAAATCAGTTGAATGACATAAAAAAGGGGAAGATTCCAAGGCAAACGAAGTTCACGTACTGAGGATTGTCCTGCAGAAAGAGAAAATAGCTATTTATAATGCACTTTTGTAATAACAACTGCAAAGGTACATGAAATAATTATTTAAATAAATTACATGGAAGGCTGTATCCTGTAGGATATCTACAGGTATTTTTTTCCAGAAAAACTAGGTAATCTGAGCTGGTCACTATAGCACAGACTAGAATTTCAGCACTACTGGAAGGTGAGGCAAGAAAATTCAAAAATGAATCCCACCTGGGAAATTCAGTGACTTAGCAGTTGGCTCTGTAGGTCAGTTTGGAGGCCCTGGGTTCAACCCTACTAGTATTGTTGGAAACAAAGGAGCTGAGTAACTTCCCTCCATTGTAAACACCACCCTAATAGTTACCCATTGTCCTAAAAGAGGGACAAAATAAAATAGCAAAAGCCTAGGTCACCATGCCCTAGGCAGCAGAACACTGACACCCATGACAGAAAGTGGGAGGTATGTGACCCTTTAAAAAATACATGGGGGGCTGGGGATTTAGCTCAGTAGCTTAAGGGCCTGCCTGGCAAGTGTGAGGTCATGAGTTCAATCCCCAGTACCAAAAAAATAAAAAATACATGGAAGCTTGAATTATAAAAGCTGTTTTCCCTTTCCCCTTTTGTCTGTTCCTGCTGCTACAGTTCCATGACTTCAATAAACATAGCTACTCACTACTTGGGAGCACACTTGGCATTTGTTTCCTAGTGGGACACAAGAACCTAGACTATTTTTGGCCCATTCAACCGTAACTGGTGAGCCAGTCAGGTGTACTTTTACCGAACTTTCAGAGACCTCACTGGACAATGAGCCAAGGGACTTTAATGCACGGCAATCCAGAGACCTTGCCAGATATTACAGGTAGCTGCAGCCCAGAGACCTTTGGAGACCTCAGCAGAAGTGGACAATCAGTCAACCCAGCCAGCAAGGAAGGTAACTCCCCACTCAGTCGGGAGATTGCCTCTCCCCCTTTTTGGGCAAAGAATGGATTCCTCGAGGAGAAGCAGAGCAATCACCTAGTGGAAAAGACTAGACTGTGGGACAAAAGGCTTCTGTCCATACGGGACCCTGCTAATCAGTTGGGCTTACATTGTGTTGTTGACACATACAGTGTGGAAAATCTGTCTTGGAGGCTGTGGCACACACCTCAGCAGGGGTGGGCATAAGCCAAATAGGGCAGGGGAGAAGGCAGTGGATAGACAAATGCTTTGATCTGGCCCAGCCACCCAAGTAGGGGATCAGGAGACATGGACCTGGCCCACCTGAACTGCCACTTTTCTCTGTGGAGTACTTGGTACCCTGCCCTGGACTTGGGCAGCTCTTTGTTTAGCACTGTGTTTGTGCTTCCCTGAGGGTCAGAGACTCATGTGGAGTGCTTCCTTTCCAC
Organism: Hydrochoerus hydrochaeris; assembly: GCA_004027455.1. Classification (NCBI taxonomy): domain Eukaryota; kingdom Metazoa; phylum Chordata; class Mammalia; order Rodentia; family Hydrochaeridae; genus Hydrochoerus; species Hydrochoerus hydrochaeris. The sequence continues at coordinate 92,746 of PVLA01004483.1, forward strand.
AGGTTTTAGTAGTCTTCCTTTTTTTTTTTCCTGATCCCATTAGGCTTTCCCCTTTAGGCTTTCAGGTATCAGAGTGTTCCCTTTGTTTGGTTGTTGGTTTTAGATAACTCAAAAAACAGGGTCAAATCAGGAGGATCACCATGAGTTTGAGGCCAGCCTAGGCTTCATAAGCGAGTTCAAGGCCAGCCTAAACTACATAGTAAGACCATCTTAAAAAAGAAAAAAAAAGTTAAAAAGTACAATGTCTTCCTACATAAGAGGAAACTTTGTCCCTTTTAAGCCTCCCGCCACCATTTCTGTAAGCACTGGCAGTGGCAGGAGACAGCAGCCAAATAGGCTGACTTATCTCTGGGTGGCAAAGAGCTACTGCTTCCTGGGGTAGTTTGCTGATACCAGTTTGCACTCCCTTTTACTCAGTTTCCTTTCACTATGATAACTGTGGCTTTGTTTATGCTGCTGTCTGAAAGGTTTAGGAATTCAGCCTTACCAGGCTCAGACTAAAGGAAGAGGCCCTGTTAAGTTCCCACCAACAGGGACTGACCCAGGGACAGGCCTGCTAGAATCCTAGATCCTAATCTTTACTCCTATCTATAGATGGGGACGATCTCATGTATTCTTTCTGAGTCCCTGACCAATGTCTTCTTAACCACTGGGACAAGTTCTTCAGTAAGACTGTCAAAGAGATCATCTTATATTCCTGTGTAATAACAAATGGCCTGGGTATCCACTTAGGGAAAATGAGTGATAGCCGCCCCTTGGCACTGAAATATAAAGCCATGTTTCAATTGTACCTTTACTGTGAGGACCAAAGCAAATGCTCAGAACTGCCTTGTATGCAAGCCTTTATTGCCCTCTATGGAGGCCTGTTCTGTGCCTTAGCAGTCATCCTTTCTCAGGAGCTGATGCTGCAGGACTCCCTCCTGTCAGTTCCTCCTTTCCACAGACCACCCCCTAGCAACCTGCTCAGTCAGTGTCCTCAGGAGATAAAGGCTAACTCCTGAGCACACCCCGTACTAGGTCTGGGTCTACCTACTGTAAGGCCTTAGACCCAGGGAACTCAACATCTAAATCCACTGCTGCTCTGCGCCTTCAAGAAGTGAAAAGCTCTGATGGTACATATGGACATCCAATAATGCAAGGAAAAACTGGGGAGATTTTCTGAGGATGCTGGTAAGTTTGATGATGCTTTCTAAACTCTAACAATGACTTTTTATCTGACCTGGCAAGATGTCCAGTTCATCCTCATTTCTTGCTGGATTATAAAGGCTGCAAAGCAGGCCAATGATGAAGCCTTTGCAGCTTCACTCTCTAATCATCAATCAACTGCTATATTATTTGGGTCTCAAGAGGAGCCTAAGTGGGATTATAACAGGGGACAGAGAAACTACATGAAAGTTATACATCAAGGCCATTTTAGCTGGTATGCAACAAGGGAGGCCCAGGGGCTGGGGATTTAGCTCAGTGGCATAAGCACCTGCCTGGCAAGCGTGAGGTCATGAGTTCGATCCTGGGTACCATAAAAAGAAAAACAAAACAAAACAAAACAAAACCAAAAAAACAAGGGATGCCCAATCCTGTGAATTACAATAAGCTCAGGTCTATCAGGACCCCAATGAGAACCCAGTTGCTTTTTAGCTTCAACTTGAAGAAGCCCTCCATAAATACACTAATTTAGACACTGTTTCCAGAGAAGGTCAGAATATCCTAAGGAAGTACTATTAGTCAGTCAGCTCCAGATATTAGGAAAAGGCTCCCAAAACCCCAACAAGGGCCCATAGTCCAAAATAAGCCAACTGGTTGATGAAGCTTATTCAGTATTCAATAACCACGATGAAGTAGAGGACAAACAAGAACTGGAGAAGGAAAGGAGGCAGCTAAGGCCATGTCAGCCCTATTCAATAAGGCTCATGACAAAGCCCACAACTAGCGGAAAAATCAGAGGTAACCCCAAGAGCGACAGGAGCAAGTCAGAGTGCTTCAAGTGCACGCAAACGGCACCAGGCACAGGAATAGCACTCCTCGGACCTATCAGAACAGGAGAGAATGCCCTTGGCATAGGAAGAGACTGCCCCGTTCCCAGAGAGGGATGAGGTCACCCCTCACCATGGTGCTGGGGAAGAAAGACTAGACAATGAGTGGTGATCTGCCTGAGGCATTCGGCAAGGCTCCCAATCAAGAGCATCATAAGTACTCGCAGGAGCCTTGGGTAGTGAGCAAGTAAGTGAATTCCTCTGGGATACTGGCGCAGCACATCCAGTTCTAGTTTCTTACTAAGGTGAGCCTTCATCCCACTCTAAAGCTGTTGTGGGCCTTGAGGGGGTTTACCAGACAGCTTTCTTCACTCCTACTCTGAACTGCAACCTGGGAGTTTCCTTTCCTACTGCCTTTACAGTGATACTGAATGTACCATACCAATAACTGGAAGAGATACAGTACTCTTCCTACTCAAGGTCACTCTGATACTCAAACCTCTGGCAATCTGTGTCCCAGTTTCAAGGGACTCAGCCAGCCTGACTTCATGGAGCCCAATGTCTCTGCCAAGAGTAGATCCTCAACCATGGTATGATGGCACCCCAGGGAGGGCTCTCAAGGCCACAGCAATGGTCATTCAGCTAAGACACTAATCTATATCCTCATAGAAAACAGTATTTCCTTATTTAAGAAGCTAGAGTGGGGTTAAAGCATATTACTGATAAGTTTTTGGCCATGCTAGTTCCTGTGCAATATACCCATTTTACCAGTAGTCAAGCCATCAAGACAATTCACCTAGTAGTATAAAGATCTCAGAGAATGCCAAGACCACAATGGCACACAGGCTCATTGGGCCTAAAATCCATTTTGCAACCCAGGTCTGTAAGGCGTCTCCTGTCTGTGTGCTTCAGAGGCAAAGGTCCTCCCTGGGAGAAAACTGACAAGGAGACTTCACCCATATGCCTGCATGTGAAGGATATACATACCTCCTGGTATACACTGTTTCTGGGGAAACAGGCAATGGGGTCTAGAGTTGGTTAAAGTTCACTTAAAGAAGTAAGTAATCCCTACGTTTGGACTGCCTAAATCTATCCAGAGTGATAATGGATACTTTCACATCTCAAATCACACAGGGATTTGCCAAGGCACTGGGAATTAAATATCATCTCCACACTGCATGGAGACTCTGATCATCAGGAAAGGTTGAGAAAGCCAACCAAACTCTCAAACAAACCTTATAGCCAAGCTCTGTCAAGAAACCTACTATAAAGTGGCTAGATCGCCTTCCAACTGCCTTAATGAGGCTTCGGGCAGCCCTCAAGTCCAGCCCACTTGAGATATTTCATGGGAGGCTTTTTTTGACATTTACTCACTGACACTGAAACCTCCCAACTCCCTCAACACATAACCCATCTAGGAATTTTCCTGGAATATGGAAATAAGAGTCTTTTATTCCCACGGTCTCACAATAATTGTTAACTGCCTAAAAGTCTGCCCTGGTGACCAGGTCCTAATCAAGACCTAGGAAGAGGCTGGACCCCAGGACCAACTTTTATCCAAATGGAACACAACCCTATTCGCCACTCCTTCTGCCATGAAGATACAGGGAATAGATAATTGGGTTTACCTCTCCAGGTCTGTGATATCAGAAGACAAAGGAGGACCATAAACATCATAAATCTGTAAACCAATAGATGACCTCACGTTTCTTTTCAGAAAAGAAAACACCAACCACTCTGGTAAACCAGATAAGTAAAACACTTTGCTCTAAGTAAATTGTGCAAATATACTTACCACTGTCTTGTTTATTATACTTAAGGTCTCTGTTTCAAGTTATAACATGGTATCTTTGAGTCTCTTCTTTTTCTTTTGGGATCATCCTGGATTATTAAAAAATTGCCCCTAACAGAGATAGTAAACAGTGACTACTTATATTAGACTTTTAAAAAATTTTATTTAGAGGAAAAAAAAAGCAAAACAGAAAAAAGGATAGAAACGGTACAGAATTAAAAAAAAATAAACAGTATGAAATCACTAGTTGATAAATTACACATTGTCATCTCAGATATAGTTGTTCAAGTTACAAAATTAAAGCATACAAAGTGGACATTCAAACAGTGAGGCTACAACAGTTCTGTTCAGCAAACAAAAACTCAGCAACATGGTTATCAATCCTACACACTTAAAACATACATGCAGTTATATCCTTTAGAGCACTTTTTTTTCCTCCTTTTGCTTTTTAAGTCCATTATCTGTTTAGTTATATCATGTTTCAGCTTGCTCAGTACCTTACTAATCTGGTTCATGGTTGTTATTTACCTTTTAATAAACTTGTATAATTCTATTGCTTTGTTTTTGTGTTTCTCCTCATCCATTCCCCATGGATCAGCTTTGGGGTAGTTGGGCATTTTTGGAGGTATTTTGTTACTTTACTATCTTTTTTTAAAAAAAAAATTATTACCATTATTATTTTGAAGGTAGTAAAATACAGCAGACCAAGACAGAACAAAGCCAATTGAGACAGTGTAGTAAAATTGGTACAAAACTTCACAGCAGGTTACCAAGATAACAGTCTATATTAGATTTTAAAGCCAATCATATCTTTCTCCTATCATCAGCACCACCTAAGAACTTGACAGCCTAGATGAACTTGACCAGAGTATTTCCTTCCTTCAAGACCAGCTAGACTCCCAAGCAGCAGTGGCAGTACAAAGTCACAGGGAAGAGATCTCCTAACAGCTGAAATGAAGGGATTATGTTTGTCCCTAAATGAAAAATGTACTTCCCTTATTAATAGGTCTGAAATGGTAAGAGACATGGCACAAAGTGGCTGGCCATGATTCTAAGATCCATAAAAAGCCTTTTGAGTCATGGATGTCTTAACCAAGTATCTGAAATTCGGGGTCTTGGTTACTATCCTGGACATGACCTTTATTAATGCTCCTCACAGTCTTACTATTTAGATCTTACACAATCTCAAATTTGTTTCTTCTTGTTTGAAAGCCGTCAAACTACTAGGTGAAGCAAAACTTCAAAACAAGTCTCCCCAGTTTTAAGCAGTTCTCCCCTTGGACTTCCCCCCTTCTCTATGGCTGCTGTTCCTTGTTCTATTACAAATAAAGTTAGAGACTTCATTCCTGTAAGAAAGGTTTTATGACCCTTTGCTTCTATAAGACACTGTAAAAGTTACAAAACTGTCACTATTTGATTAACTGCCTTTATCCTGCTTCTGGAAACCTGCTGGCCCACCCACCAGTTTCACACCACTAGGTAAATCAATCCCTTCAACCATATGTATAAATTGAGCCCTTTTCTTTCCTGGGGGCTCAGTCTTTGGATAAGAATCTGCTGAGCAGGTGAACATCTAAATAAGTCCTGTTTCACTCACTTATCTCTCTGGTCTCTTAAATTCTGCAACACTGGTGATGACCATAATTTGTGATCAGAATCTGCTTTTACATTCACAGATCATCAAGAAATCTGTGGAGGAAGAGTTCGACTGCTTTGAACTGCAAGGTCAGTCAGAGCTAGAGTTCCTTGGCCTCCCCCCTTAGGTAGAGCCAAGGCCCTTACTCGGTCCTTAGCTATAGAAGTCGGAACTTCTTCAACTCCTCTCAAAAGTTTTCCGGGACCAGGACTGGGGGTGGAGGGGAGTACAGTTAGAAACAAAGGGGCTGAGTAAGTCACTCACTCTCCTCTGTGCAACTATAAATACCACCCTAATGGTTATCCATACTTCCACTGTCCAAACAGGTACAAAATAAAATAACAAAAGCCTAGAAGCAGAACACTGACACCAGTGAGAGAGGCAGTGGGAGGCATCTAGAGTCAGAGGTGTCTGACCCTAAATACTGCAAGTCTGAGTTCCTACCGGTCTTTTCCCCTTTTGCCTGTTCCTGCTGCTACTGTCCTCTGATCATCAATAAACATGGCTATTTACTACATACTATGGAGTGCATACCTTTCTGCGTCATACACAAGAACCTGGACTACTTTTGGCCTATTCAAGTATAACAGCAGCACTGCAAAAGAAAGCAATGCTAAGGAAAACAAAGCAAAACAAAAACATGTGGCTTCAAATTGTCCTGTTGCAGTTCTTTTCAGCAGGGCATGATGGTACACAGCTGTAATCCCAGCATTCAGGAGAATGAGGCAGGAGCCTGGGCTACGGAGTAGAGAGTTCAAGAACAGCCTGTGCCACATAGTAAGACACAGTCTCAAAAACAAAGAATTCTTTAAAAAAAAAAAATATATATATATATATATATAAAATATATATATATATGTATATATAACCTTAATCTTTTTGGGTGGTGCTGTACTGAACCAAGGGCAACCTCCTCAGCCCTTTATTATTTGTGTTTTTGGAGACACGGTCTCACTTTATAGTGCAGGCTGCCCTCGAACTCACAGAGATCCTCCTGCCTCAGTCTCCCAAGTGCTTGGATTACAGGCATGAACTATCATGCCCAGCCTTTTATTTTTTATTTTGAGATAGGTTCTTGCTAAACTGCACAGGCTGGGTATGAACTTATGATCTTCCTGCTTCAGCCTCCTAGAGTGTTGGGATTTCAGGCATGTACTGCCACACCTGACCTTAACCTCAACATTAAAGTATGAAAGACATTTTCCTCATATGCTCAAAGCCCAGGGTTTGATCTCCAGCACTGGAAGAAAAGGTGTTTTAAGTGTACAAGATTTTCAATATTAAAATACATAATGGCAAATTAAAACAACATACATTTCTAATTTTGACAATAAACTTTTAAGACAACAGATTGTTCAGACGCAGGCCTGCAGCTGATACCTAAACAGCAACAGATGTCCTATTGCCCTATTTTATCAATAAGATTTGCAAGACAATCACACAGAATACTTGAAATATTCAACTTGAAAAATTCAATGTCTTTTAAAAGACATTAATGAAATGGGAAAAAATTATACTAAATATGGCTTAGAAAGACAATTAGTCACATAGATCTTTCTTCAGTTTAGTAGATTGTACCAGTGTAGTACAATTTAAGTCTGCACTTGTAACAACTATTGTCATTTTAAAAACCAATTTCAGTTTCTATTGTATCCCAAACCTTTCCATTACAAAGCAAAAACTGTGTTCAACTTTTTCATTGACTGTCATTTTTAAAAAATATACAGAATGTTAGGGCTTTATTTCCATAAGCAGTGGGAAAATAAATTTGATACTTGTTTTTAAATGGTGGCAAAATTTTGCATAAATTAAAGGTAGGAAAAAAACAGAAGGGTAAGGGTAAATGGGCTGTGCAGTGTGAGTTTGGGCTGAGTAAAAAGGGTTGAAAGTATAAAAATAAAAAATACAACTAAGGGCCAAGGATGTACTCAGTGGCACAGTGACTGCCTGACAAGCACAAGACCCTGAGTTCAACTCCTGGTACCAAAATAAATAAATAAATAAATAAATAAATAAATAAATAAATATTCTAAAGTGTAGGCATAATAGCTAAATTTAATTTGTTAAACTAAATGATGAAGCTGAAAATTCCCACCAATCAGGCATGGTGACATTTGCCTGTAATCCCAGCACTTTGGGAGGCTGAGGAAAAAGGATTGCAAATTTGCACCTAGCTTGGGCAACTCAGCAAAACCGTCTCAAAGTAAACAAAAAAGGGTTGAGGAGTTACTCTGTGCAAAGGCCCTAGGAGAAAAAAATAAAAGCAAGAAGGAAAATGCAGTGTGTTTCAGAACTTTACTACCACACATTTTTGTGGCTTTCAGAATGCTAACTTATACAAAGGCAAACACAAAAATTTAGACATGATCCTTGCCATTTTCTAATTTTAAATGCATATCATTTATTATCCTCTAGGAAGTAGGGTGGCTGTTATTCAGATGAAGAACACTTTATCAAAGAAGAGATTCCAGGGAAGTAAGATCTGCATTTTATAATTTGCAACTTAAAATTCTAAAGTTTTAATATTTGAGATTAGAATATTATTCTAACATATATATTAAGAAGGCCTTAGATAAAAGTATCACCTGGACTGGCTTGCCGAAGTGTGTTCTGACATTGAATCATAAATTATAGACTTTGGGCCAGAGATACAGCTCAGTGGTAGAGTGCCAGCCTAGAAAGTGTGAGGTTGTGAGTTTGATTCCCAGTACCAAATAAATAAATTAATTAATAGTAGACTTTGGAATAAAACTTCCACCCAATATTCTGGTTTGGTTTTATTTTGTTTTTTAGGCAGGGTCTAACTATGTAGCATAAAGTGGCCTTGAACTTGCTTATGTAACCCAGGCTGGCCTTGAACTCACAAACATCCTCCTATCTTAGCTTCCTGAGTGCTGAGAATTACAGGCATGCGCCACCATGTCTGGCCCTCCAACCATTCTGAAAGTTTAAGGAGTTCATGTTGTATCTCATCTAACACTACCCATAAAAAAGAGGGAACTCAAAGCCTCTGTCATACTCTTCATGTTTCAGATGCAGCTGAGAGCCACAGGACTGACTCAAAGCTGAAGAGATTTTTCTGGCGAGTTAGAAATATAATTCCAGGGCTGGGGGTTTAGCTCAGTGGCACAAGTGCCTGCCTAGCAAGTGTGAGGTCATGAATTTGATCCCCAGTACCGAGAAAAAAAAAAAAAGTACATGAGGAAAAATATAATTCCAAAAAAGCAATTTCATCTTTTGCTTACTTTTTGTTTGTCTGTTTTTTGAGGCAGGGTCTCACTATGTAACCCAAACTGTCATGGAATTTGTGATCCTTTTATCAAAATCAATCTTCCAAAGCTGGGATTACAGGTACGCACCAACCATGCTTAACTATAATTTCAACTCCCTCTCTTTTCTTTCTTTTTTATTTTTTTTAGCACTTTTGAGACAGGGTCTTGATACGTAGTCCAGGCTGGCCTTGAATTCACTATATAGCTCGGGTTAACCTCAAACTCAAGATGATCCTTTTGCCTCAGCCTCCCAATATAATTTCATCTTTTGATTTAATAATTTTATACTATAGCCACGTGTGGTGGCACATGCCTATAATCCCAGCACTCAGAAGGCTGAGACAAGAGGATCATTGCAAATTTAAGATCAGACTGGGCTACAAAGTGAGCTCAAGGCCAGACTAAACTGCACAAGGAGACCCTGTCTCAAAAAGAAAGAAAAAAAAATTTTATAGTGCTATGAATTCCATACAGTTATGCATAATTTCTTTTCCTGCTTTTATAAAATGGGGAGTTATTGAAACTGATAGGTGAAATGCATTTATTCAAGAGGTAGTTACTGAGCACCTACTCCGTGCCAAGAAATATCTGGCTCTGAGACTACAGTGAATGAGTCAAAGGTCAGTGCTCTGAGGCTGGGTGTAAGAGCTCAGGGAGAGAGCACTTGCCTAGTCTGAGTGAAGCTCAATCCCCAGTATAACAAAAATCACTGCTATTTAGCGGAACAGTCAGGAGAGAGAGAGGAAAAAAGGAGTTTGCTTTGTTTTGTGTATTGAGACAGGGTCTCACTATGAAGTTGTGTGTCCTTGAAATCATGGTGATCCTCCTGCCTGTCTCCAAATACTGAGATAACAGGTGGGCACCACCAGACCTGGCTAGCATGGGGTTTCTTTATATAGTAATGAACATATTCTAGAATTAGATAATGGTAATGACTGCACAACTTTGTCAATACAACAAACTCTAAACTATTCACTTAAAAGGGTGAATCTTATGTAAGTTATATCTCAATTTATTTTTCTATTTTTTGGCACCAGAAATTGAACTCAGGCCCTTGCACTTGCCAGGCAGGCAATTATGCTGCTAAGCTATATCCCTGGCTTTCTCAATTTAAATAAATAGCCAATATTTGGGTAAATCACATACTAAGCACTGTGCTAAGTACTTTACACTTACTATGTTACATCAGTCCTCACAATAACCTTACAGGTAATACTGAGATTCTCACTGCATAGGTAAGAAAAAAAAATGAGACAGAAATTAAAAGAAAATCTCTAAGACTGCACTATGAGCAAATGAACAGATCAGAATTTAGGCTGACTGACCCCAAAGCCAGGAAACCTAAGTCTTGTACTCCTCTCCCCATTATAACATATGCAAAATGTCTAGCCCTACGCCTGCTATGGAGATAAGGCTCAATAAATATTAGGAATTGTTGATATATGATCTAATTTGCATACCCAAAAGAAACCCGAAATAATAGAGAAATAAGGACCAGGAAGACTGATTAATGGTCTAATGCAATTGTTGAAACAAGAAATGGTGAAAGTGGAAGCCATATGAACCACTAGGAGGAGAAATAAAAAGCCAACCCCTTCCTGTGAGTCGGGAGCAGTCCTGGGCTGCAGGGAGGAGAAACAAGAAGCCAATTCCTTCCTGTGAGCCAGCAGCAACACAGGCTAGGAGACAAGAAGAGTAGGATGCCCCACCATCACCATAAGCAACCAGCTGATCTAGAGACTCACAGGCTGGGATGATAGCTACTGAAATAGAAAAAAACTTAATGCTTGTAGTGGTTAGTATTTGATTGACTTTGAGCAACTATTTGAAAGATAACAATATGCAGTGTAGCAACTATGAAAGATTTCCTCCTGAAGGTGGTAGCCATTGTCAATTCCCCATTATCTTGCTTTGAAGTCCTGTATTGTTTCCATTGTTTTGTTTTATTTTTTTGTTTCATTTGATTTTTTTTCATTTGATTTTATATCTGATGGCAAGGGCAGCTATTTCAAAGATAACAAAATATATTCTGGTAGCCACTGTTGATTTCCTATTATCTTGTTTCAAAGTCTTGTATTGCTTTCATTGTTTTATTTTGATTGGTTTAATTCTGTTCTGTTTTGTTTGATTTTTATTATGTCTGATGGTATGGGCAGCTATTTTGAAGACAACAAGAGGCATTATGGTAGCCACTGTTGATTTCCTATTATCTTGTTTTGAAGTCCTTTTATCACTTTCACTATTTTGTTTTGATTGGCTTCATTCTGTTTTGTTTGGTTTTATTCTTTTTAAAATTAAAAAAAAATGGTGAAGAATTTATTAAGAAACTGGCAGTGTACATAAAGTTTGAAGCAAAACTCAAGAACTTTTTCAAGAACATAGGAATTGCCCATAACATTGGAGTATATTATAATTTGGTAACATTTACATCTGTAGTGTTTTAACATAACCTACATTCATAATAGTTTTTTGGTTTGGTTTGGTCTTCGTTTTTGAGACAGGGTCTCACTGTGTGGCACAAGCTGATCTTGAGTTTACTATGTATCTCAGACTGGCCTCTAACTCCTGGTGATCTCCTGCCTCAGCCTCCTGAGTGCTGGGATTACAGGTATGTGCCACCCAGTCCCACCATAATAATATTCTTGATGCATCAAGAAAAGTTTATTTTCAGAATATGTGATTAAGCGATGAAAATGGGTAATACATTTTGGGTTTTTCCAATAGATTGGCCTTGTAAATTGAAACAGCAAGTTAGACTAATTCATAGGAGACATCTAAAAGTCAAATGGAAACATTTAAAATGTCTTTAGGAGTTTCATGTCTATAATAGTCCTAAGAATATTACAAAATTCAAGATTCCCATTAAGCTCAATGATCTTTCAAAAAGTAGTTAGAAAAGACAATTACATATTTTAGGAATCATTAGGTTTAAAAGTCTTTAGAAAGGGAAAGACAGGTATTTTTATGATTAGACTGAAGATGTAGGTTTAAAAAAAGTTACATTTTAAAGCTGTGGTCCTGAAGATCAGCTCCTTAACGATATATAACATTAATATTAATCTAGAACTTAGTGTGTCCCATTAGGGCCACCAAAACAAATCTCATTAGCCTCCTTAGCTAAATTTCTGGATCATATACTAGCTCACTGGAGTGGTAATAGTATCCTTGGGTGGGCAAACATCTTTGAATTCTGTGAAGATTTAGAATTAAGCACAAAGACATTCAAGAGCTATGGTTTGAATGTTTGTGTCCCTTTCAAAATTCATATTGAAACTTAATTCTCAGAACAACAGAGGTAAGAGTCAGAGCCTAAATTTAAGCTATCAGGCCATAAGGCTCTCATGGAAGGGCTCAAGATCTTATAAAAAGGATTTGGGTCTCTTTTGTCCCTTCCATTCCTTCAGATATATAACGACACTGCATTCATCCCCTGTGGAGAATTTAGCAACATGGTGCCACCTTGAGAGCAGAGAAAGGCTTTCACTCAACACTGGCAATGGTAGTGTCTTTATCTTCAACTTCCCAGAATTTATGTGAGAAATACATTTCTGTTCTTTATAAATTACCCATTCTCAGGTACTTTGGTATAGCTCCACAAATGGATTAAGATAAGAAAAATTTGAAATTAAGTAAAGCAAAAAATTTTTTTCTGACAGCTGGGTATAGTGGCAGAGGTCTATAAACCAGCTACTTGAAAGCTCCAGGTGGGAAAACTGGTGGAGCATATAAGTTGGAGCACAGCCTTCTGTCTCAGGAAAAAAAAAAAAAAAAAAAGCAAAAGCAGGGCATTGTGGCCCACTTCCATAATCCCAGCACTGGGGAGGCTGAGGTAGGACAACTGTGAGTTCCAGGGTAACCTGGGCTCCATAGTGAGTTCAAGGTCACCCTGGACTAGACAGCAAAACTGTCTCAAAAAATAAACAAACTAAATGAAGAGAATCAAAACCATAGTTGGAGGCAACCCACTCAGGACCCTTTCTGTTTCTCTTTCAGACAGAAGCTTTCTTTCTCTCAATAAATATTTCTGCAAAAAAAAAAAAAAAATAGATGGAGCCGATTGTGGTGGCACATGTCTATAATCCCAGCACTTAGGAAGCTAAGTGAGGCAAGATTGGCACAAGTTCAAGGCCAGTCAAGACTACATAGTGAGCAGTCTCAAACACACACACACACAGAGAGAGAGAGAGAGAGAGAGAGAGAGAGAGAGAGAGAGAGAGAGAGAGAGAGATGATGAATAAAGTACACCTAAGGTAAGATTTCTGTCTGTCTGAAGGAAGAGAGTTTCTGGCAAATGAACAGCAAGCACAAAGGCCCTGAGGTGGATCAGGCAAGCTGATATTGGGAATAACTTCAAAGAGGGATAGGAAGGGTAAAGGGAGGGTAGATTGTGAGGTGGGAGACACATGGGAACAGTCCCCAAAGGGCTTTGCAGACTATTATCGGGCCTTTCTTTGGCTTCTAAGATGCCACTTCAAGATGGGAAGCCACTCTCAATTTAGAGCAGAGAACAAAAACTTTCTTTGGGCATAGGCTCAAAAACCACATCACAGCCAGGCGCAGTGGTGCACACCTGTAATCCCAGCTATCAGGATGCTGAAGCAGGAAACTAGAGCATTAAAGACCAGCTTGGCCAACTCTGTGAGAGCCTGCCTCAAAAGAAAATACAAAGGGGTAGAGGTGTAAGTAAGAGGTAAAGCATTTACCTGGCATGTGTGAGACTGTGGGTTCAATCACCAGTAAACCCCCCCCCCAAAAAAGAAAAAAATCAAAGCGTTTAAATATTAACATGTCATACAGTTAAGGCTATTAGCAATTGTTTTCTCTAAAAATGCAATTTAAATACTGAACATGGGTTAAGGTTTTTATAGCTTCAGCAGGAGGGTCTCACCACTCAGTTGCCAAACTGCTCTTAGCAGGTGTTTCCTCTGTCAGGTGACATGTGAAATTAGGTGAAAGAATCCGCACAAATAAAAACACTCCGTTTACTTAATAAAGTTCTGCAAATATAAAGGTTTTCTTAAGGACAGAAATGAGATTGGCTTGTATGGTTAGGACTCCACAAGATGTGAATCTAATTCCAGATACGTCGTGGAAAGATGTGGAATATGCCCATTGTACAATCAAGGCTACAAAAGCACATTTGAACGGAAAGAAGCCCAACCGAGGAGTAATTCACAAAAGAGGCAGGCTCCTCGGGTAGCAGACCCGAACCTATGGTTCCGACGCGTCAGGAAACAGTTGGGCTGCGTGCTCCTTAGGAGTAGTCATGTCCCTTCCGTTCTGAGCTCAGAAAGGTCGCATCTTGATGTAACGAGAGGATGGAATCGGACTGAGCAGCTCGGACGGCCGCCCAGGGATACCCTCGCCAGGCAGCGCCCGCCCTGCGCACCCCGCTGGGGCCGCTTGTCCAAAGCCTCCAGCCCGCGCCCGCCGCCCCGACCCTCCCTCCGCGCCGACGCCCGACGGCTCCATCCCAGCCGCCGCCAGGAGGCTCCGCGCGCCTTCCCGCCTTTCTTGGGGCCGGGCCGGACCGAGTTGGGCGGCGGGGCGAGCGCGGACGGCGACGGCGCGGCCATTGTCCCGCAGCCCCTCCCGGGCGCGCAGGAGGGGCCGCAGGCAGGCGCAGGGTGCGGCCGGGCGCGGGGAAGGGCGGCCCGGAACCAGTGCCCGCCGGCGCCCCGAGGCCCGTTCCGCGTCGCCTCCATTGTGACGGTCCCCAGCCCTCGGAGCCGGCGCCCCGCTACTGCCGCGCTGCGCCCCGGGCTGCAAATGGCGCCCGCTCGCTCTGCGCCTCCCGCCGCGTCCGGGCGGGACGTCTGCGGGCTGCGCGCTCGGGGCCGCATCTCCACTCCCACGCTGCCGCCGCAGCCCGCCTCACCTCCAGCAGTCCCAGCCCGCCGCGCCGCCGCCCTCCGCCTCCGCCAGGGCTCGCGGCCGGCCCGGCAGCCCCGACGCCCCGCCCGCCCTCCGTCCGCCAGCGCCCAGCGCAGCCACTTACCGCGGGCCCAGGCGCACCGGCCGGCCGCGCGAGGGCCGGGCACGATTCCTGGTTCTCTCCAGGAGCCAGACCCACTCCTGAAGCCGCTCCTTTGCGCCCTAAAACGGGTAGCCCCAACGTGAGAGAAACAAAAGGTATTTGCTGACGTGGGCGTTGGACAGAAACGCCCGAGGGCTGGGGACACAATTAAAGGGGCAACGCACAGATTTCAGGCACCAACCAGCAGCTTCGCCCACTCCCCCTGCCCTCGCCCACACCCCGCTGCACCCTCCAGAGGCGCGGGGCGCCCAGATTTCCTCGCAGAGGGCTGCGGAGCATTATTTTAGTCAGGAGCTGAAATTTTAAAATGTACTTTACGCAAGGAAAGGCGCCTCCGGAGGGCAGAAGGGCTGGATTTCTGGGATGTGGGGAATTTGGTTTAGGAAAGAGGAGGGACTTAGGCGTGCCCACAATTACTGTTTAAGTACATGTGACGTTATTGTACTTAAATTGAGCGATATCAAATAGAAGACGCTTCCACAGAATTTTTCCCTTGATTGAAGCAATTATTTTAGTCGAAGATAACCCTGAATAAGCCTCTTTGGGTCACGGGCATTTCATTCAAAGAGGAAAACCCAGATAGACTGAGATAAGAAAACATAACTTATAGTTAGTATAAAATTAGTAGAAGTAGATCTTGTGTTTCCAAATACAAAAAAATTCGTTTGTACATCAAGCATCTCGTCTGAGATACTGTATCTCTGATAGCATACTAAGATCAGATTATACATTTCTAAAGCAGTAAATCACTGAATTCTCGTTATACACAAATTTCGCAAACTAGTTTCCTAGCACCTTATGCAGGAATCAGTTACTGAAAAGTACAGTAGTTTAATAAAACTGGGTGGGGGGCATTTTCAAAACATTTTAATTTTTTAAATGATTCCTCTCCTTTGTCTCCACCCAACTCACACCCTTGGTTAACGTAGTCCAGTGTCTTAATCATGTTACACAAACTTTGTCACTTTGGTTTTATCAATAATTAGCGATGCATTTTGAGGGTCCTAATTTGTGAGGATAAAAACTAGGCACAAGTCTCTTTTTTTTTTTTTTTAAACTGGAGATCGAACTCACAACCTCACAGTTGCCAGGCAGGCACTTTTACTGCTGAGCTAAGTCCCCGCCCACAAGTCTTTCTTAAGGTCACTTCTTTATTATTCCAAAAGTGGTTTGGGCACATTTTGAATAGGTAAGTAGAAAGTATTTGAAAACCATTAGGTGTTGGATTCCTGGTACCAGAAAAAAAAAAAAAAAAAACCATTAGGCATCAGCTGTTGTGCAGACACACTCACTGAAGATAACCCTGGGAAGACCTTGATAAGCCAGGAGTGGTGGCACATCTTTCTAATGGTAGTTCTCTGAGAGGCTGAAGCAGGAGGATGGCAAATTCAAGCCCAGCAGGGGCAATTTTATCAAGACCCTGTTTTAAAACCAAAAAAAAAAAAAAAAAAAAAGTAAAAGGCTAGGTTTAAAAGTTTAGAGCTGGGCATAGCGATGCACTCCTGTAATCCCAGGGAGCTAGGGAGGCTGAGGCAGGAGGATCGTTGCAAGTTCAAGAGCAGCTTGAACTGCATAGTGAGACCGTGTCTCAAAAAGACCAAAAAAGAGATTTTATATATTTATATATATATATATATATATTTTTTTTTTTTTTTGAAGTGCAAAGGAAGGGCTGGGGGTTTAGCTCAGCTGCATAAGCTCCTGCCTTGCAAGCGCATGGTCGTGAGTTTGATCCCCAGTACTGATTAAAAAAAAAAAAACTTGAAGTGCAAAGGGGGCCCGGGGATTTAGCTCAGTAGCATAAGCTCCTGTCTGGCAAGCAGGAGGTTGTGAGTGCAAGTATCCCCACCCCCATACCAAAAAAAAAAAAAAAAAAAAGTTCAAAGGCCTTTGGTTCAATACCCAATTTTAAACAAACAAAAAGCTGAACATTACTATAGCAAAAGTTTTGTTTTGTTTTTGAAGAAAGGGTCTTGCTGTATTGTGCAGGTTGGCTTCCAGTTCTTGGGCTCAAATGATCCTTGCGTCAGTCCCGCAAGAAGCTGGGCCGTACCAGCATGACTGGGAAAAAACACTTCATTTTAGGGTTAGTGGACTAAAACATGCAAGAGAGTCTACAAATGTGTTCCTCAAGAGAGCTTATCAACTTGGTGATACACTATTTGTTGCAACAAAGAAGCATGGGTGACAGTTTTCCCTGTCATCTTCATCCTTCTACCTTCAAAAATTTATGCTTCTCAAAGCTGGTTGTCCATAATTACGTATTATTCTCTTAAACTTTGTCTTTTCAGTTCAAATTCTTTTTGGTTTTTGTTTTGTTTTTTGGTGGGGGGGTTGGTAGCAGTGTTGAACTCACAATCTTGTGCTTGCCAGGCAGGCACTTACGCCGCTGAACTAAACCTCTGGCCCTGCTTATTTTTTGAGATGGGGGACTCATTGTGTAGTTCAGGCTGTCCTTGACCTCACTGTGTAACATAGACTGGCCTTGAACTCATGATAATCCTCCTGCCTCAACCTCCCAAGCGCTAGGATTCTGGCTATGCACCATCACAGCTCGCCTTAGTTCAAATTCTTAAGGGAGAGAATCCATTCCATTTTTAACAACAACTTATTCAGACCTACTGTGGATAGAATGTTTGCTGCAGGTGCTTGGAGTGTGATGGTAGGCAAAATATTTATTTGGCCTCTGTGTTCACAAGACTCTAGTGGAGGTAGCAGATCAAATAAATGTGTAATTCAAAATTGGGATAAACTTGAAGGAAAAATACATAGTACTATAAGAAGGTAGATAAAGGGCAAAACTGCCTTATGAGAGAGAAAGGCTATTTAGGGAAGCTTCCTTACAGCCTTTTCTTTTTCTTTTTTTTTTTTTCTTTTTTTTTAAATGAGACAGGGTCTTGCCATATGGTTCAGGCTGGACTTGAACAGACTATGTAGCCCAGGTTGGCCTGGAACTCATGGCACAAGGCCTGCCTCAGCCTCCTGAATACTGAAATGGTAAGCATGTGCCACCATGCCTGATTTAATCAGTACAGTTGATTGGAAATCTGGAGCGGGAATTAATAGGAAAAGGTGTGAATGGTCAGGAGTATTCTAGCTAGCAGGAACAAAAGGTACTAAGGTGCTTGGTTGGAAACAGCATAGCAGAAAAGGATGATGAGGCTGTAATGCAGAGTGAGGGAACATAAGCAGGAATCAGACCATCATGGCTTTGTGGGCCATGCTGAGAAGCACTAATGTATTTTAAACTGGGTGGGGTGTGTGTGATATAAAAGGCAAACACTTTGAGAAGATGATGTGAAGGATAAATTAGAGGGAGGGAAGGATAGGTTATAGTGGTCCAGCTAAAAGATGCTGGAATCTTAAAAATCTGGATATGGTGGCAAACATCTGTAATTCCAGCCCTCTAGAGACTAAATCAGGAAGATTGGGAGCTCCAGGCCAGGATGCTGCTCTACGTAGTGAGACTTTTGAACTAGAGTGGAGGAAGCAGAGATGGGGGCAAAGTGAGGAGATTAAGAGAAGTGGAAGGAGAAATATTAGAGATAACAGCTTGACTAAGGAGAATGATGGAGATGAAAGAGTCAAAGACAATTCTCTTGGACATGTAAAACTGGATGGATCATGGTTCTGTTCACTGAGGAAAAGAAAGATTGGAAGAGCATCAGCTATTTTTTATTTTTATTTTTTGTCTGTCTTTATTTCCCATCATTCCCCCTGATGTGTATCCAAGAGTCTGATCAGCACCCTGGGATGGAGTTGGGGGAGGCAACAAAGATTATAAATCCAACTTGAACATGTTAAGAATGAAGTACTCTTGGGATGCAGACTGGATTTCTTCCTTGTTTTTGTATGCATGTCATCTGAAAGTCATTTGTGTTGGAAAATTCCTCACCTTATAACTGGAGTGAACTAGACTCTACTTTCTGCAAGGGACGATAAAAATGCTAATGATTTATTTTCCCAGAATCCCTTGCAGCTAGGATATTGGCCATGGTCTATAATCTGACAATCAGATACATTGAGTTTTAGAGTTTTTTTTTTTTCAATTGAGACAAGGTCTCACTATGAAGTTCAGGCTGACCTCAAACTCACAGCAGTCCTCCTGCCTCAGCCTCCCAGGTGCTGGGATTACAGCCATGTGCCACCACACCTGGCAACATGAACCGACTTTAAAGAGGAAGCTATGATATCAAGAGCCAGGAACCTCAGATAATCTTTTCTGGCAGCCATGGCAGTTGCATCAAGATAATATCTCCAGGTGCCACAGTGCTAGTGCTTCTAGGGACAGCATCTACTGTCTAGTTCTGTTGCTTATCATTAGTTCTCATGTCACTTTGGTGAAAACAGTGTTAGTGTCTCACCAGCCATGGTTTGGCTTTGGTTGTTATTTCAGGCTGCTTAGAATAGCTTCAACCCCTGTGCTCTGCCTTTCCTGTGATCTTGTGAATTTTTAATATATTAATTTCTGCTCAAGTCAGCCAAGGCCAGTCTGAGCAACTAAGAACCCTCCCAAGTACAAATAGTAAGAAGGTGGCCAGACATACCAGCGGGAGGCTTAACAGATAGAATTGTTTGAGATAAATATTTGTCATCAATGTTATATCAATTGGAATTAAAGCCAAAGACGTGGGTAGAGACAGGTTGTAACATGAGATGAGAAGGCTTGAGGCCAGGCTTTGAGCTACTCCATCATTTAGTGCCTGATGAGAGGAAGGTGGAATTACAAGAGACTGAAGTGTGACTGGAGAGGAAGGAAGAGACCTGGGATAATGTACCGTAAGAGCTGGAGCACAGAGTAACTTAAGAAGGAAGAAGTGAGCTGTACTGTTAAATACTGCTCGAATGATAAGTCTAAGGGATGTCTACTTGATTTAACAACTTTAACATCACTGACTTTAGAGAACATTATTAGATCTGAAAGACGAAAGGGTGATCTGAGGATATAGAGGGAAAAAAAACCTGTTTTTCCTATACTTTCACTTAATAATCAGCACAGAAGATTTCTGTGACCCCGTGTTTGGGTGGAGGAGTTCCCACACACTAAGCAACCGATCAAGCTGAGTGTCCTCCAGTTCAGTTCTATGGGTTGATGACTCAGTCCCAAGACTACCCCTATCTTTGGATGCCATCCGCAAGCCTCATATGTTTTACTTATGCTTTGGACCTTTTGGGTGTATGTCATGCCTCCCACCACCCTCTCCTTATATTTGATCAGTTGTCTGGCAAGGCTCACAGAACTCAGGGAGCCTTTAAATTTATTCATTATAAGAGATGTTAGGAAGGATGCCAATGAGCACCACATGAAGAGGTGGTCAGGGATGGGCGGGACAGAACTTCCACACCCTCTGTACCACTGTCCCTGTTAAACTGGCTGTCTGGAACTCTATCTACTATGTTCTTTTATTTTTTAAATTTATTTTGGGGGTACTGAAGAGTGAACCCAGGGCCTCTCCATTGAACTAACTCTCCCACTCACTTTTACTCATTTATTTTTTATAAAGAAAGGATCTTGCTAGGTCACTCCAGGTTGGGCTCCAATTTGTTCTCTTCCTTCTCAGTTTCTCAGTGCTGGGATTATAGGTAAAGCCTACCGCACCCAGCCCTGTGGGGGTTTTATGGAGGTTTTGTTAAATCTGCATGATTGATTAAGTGGTAGAACAATCCTGCTCCCGTTCCTGAAGGTTAGCATGTGGGGCTAAAAGTCCCAGTCTTCTCATCCTGCCATCGTCTTTCTCTGATCAGTGTCTTCCTGAAGCTATCTAGAGGCTACCAGCCATTTAGTTGGTCAGAAATACCACTTTAAAGATCCCAAGAGCAAATGTAGATTAGAGGAAAAAGTAGGGGATAAAAAATTGAGATGATGAACCAAACTGGTAGCACAGGGCTGTGATCCCAAGGCTCTGTAGTCAGGAGGATCACAAGTCTGAGGGCAGCCTTGCTACTTAGTGGGACCCTATCTTAAAAAGCAGATAAAAAGAGAGATGAGATAATGAGAATAGACAACTCTGTTGAGAGGTTTGGTTGGAAAGGAGATATTTCAATTATTCTTACTGTGTAATAAATCAATTCAGAAGTGTAGAATAAGGCCAGTGGCACATGGTTGTAATCCCAGTACTCTGGGAGGCTGAGGCATGTGGATCATAAGTTTGAGGCCAGACTGGGCAACTTAGCAACTGAGCAAGACCCTGTCTCAAAAAAATTTTTTTTTAATAAAAACTGCCCATGGGGTATATTTAATGATAGAATACTTGCATACCATGTGAGAGGCCCTGAGTTCAAGTCCCAACACCACCAAAATAAAATAAAATATAATAAAACAAAAATAAACGTAGGCTGGGTATGTAGTTCAGTGTGAGAGCCCTGGGTTCAATCCTCAGTACCATACACACAGACACACACACATTAATACGGTACTTCAAAGTACCATTTACTTAGACAACAGGTTTTCTGTTAAGGCTATGATTTATGAATACTCTTAATCAAACAATAGGTTTTCTGAGAAGCTTCTTCAAGAGACCGAAGTAGAGAAAGGCTTATCTTGAAGAATTCTGTGAGCAACCCCCACATACTGAGGGTAGAACCCAAGGCACAACACTTTATTTTTTTTTTCTGAGACAATCTAAATCATTAAGGTGCCCAAGCTGGGCTCAAACATGCCATCCTCCTACCTCAGCCTCTGGGGTGGGGGGTAGCTTTCTGTAATACAGTGAACCCCAAGAAAATTCACAAGAGGAGATACATAGTGTATTTAAGAGTGTTCACAGGAACACTGCCAGCTTGGACTGAATGAGTCAGAACCAATACTGAATGGAAAGATGTCTTCTGACTCCCAGAGTTCTACTGACTAGATATAATCTATAAAAATTACACAACTGCAAAAGTGAGCTGCCTTTCATGTAAAAGAAGACTGATGTAAAAGAAGCATAACTAATAGCACCAAGGGCAAACCCAAGCCACACATGGTAGTGACTGCCTATCCTAGGACTCAGGATACTGAGGCAGAAAGATTGCTAGGAATTCAGGGCCATCCTGGGCTATATAGCCTGAACTACACAGCAAGATTCTGTCTATAAATAAATAAATAAATAAATAAATAAATAAATAAATAAAGGATAATTATCTCCAGGCTTTGTGACCTAACCAAGAAATTTCCATTTGCCAGCTGGATTTTAGAATTTGTATGGACCAGTGACTCATTGGTAGATGCATTCTATCCTTACTCCACTTTTTTGTGTTAGTAGGTATCTTAATTAACTTTGTTGTTGCTGAGATAAAATACCTGACATGCAAAGTTAATGGAGGAAAGGTTTATTTTGGATCACGGTTTGTTTGGCTTCAGTTCATAGTTGACTGTCTGCAAGGCAGGGTGGCACGGCAGAGGGGCATCACAGAGGAGAAACAGTTCATGGTGGGCAGAAGGCAGCAAAGCAGTGAAGTAGTAAAAAAAAAAAAAAAAGCAGCCGCTGACAGCCACCTTTCTGTCCCTTTGGGTGGCTATTCTCCCTTTGGATGGTGCCACTCACATCCGGGGTGGATCTTCTCATTATCCACACCCAGAACTAATCCAATGCCAAGCCAAACAGTGGACTAATTCTTTAATCACACACCTTGAATCCCAGCATCACACACCCTAGGTCCAGCCACCTCTAAAAAGCCTCACATAATGAGTGCATGAGACTTTATGGGGGCATCTAAACACAAGCCATGATACTGAGGATTGAACCTAGGTCCTCATAGTAAACTACATCCCCAGCATATTGGGTTTTTCTTGTTTTGTTTTATTTTGTTTTTTGTCTTTTCAAAACAAAGTCTCACTATGCAGTTCAGGCTGGCAAGCTCACTTTGTAGCTCAGGCTGGTTTTGAACTTGTAATGATCCTCATGCCGCAGCCTCCTGAGTGTTGGGATTACAGGTATGCACTATCACACCCAGTTATATTTTTATTTTGACTGGCACGTGCTTAAGCCACTGAGCTAAATCCCCATTACACTGTATTTTTTATTTTGAAACAAGGTCTTACTAAATTGTTCAGGCTGGCTTCAAAATTTTACTCTTCCTGCCTCAGCCTCCCAAGTAGGAATGTACCACTGCATTGCCCCTACTTGGACAAGAATGTCTACAGTAGTTGTCCTATCTGTTTATCCATTGCTTTTTTTTTTTCTTCTTTTTTTAAAGACAGAGTCTTGCTATGTAGTTTCAGGCTGGTCTTGAGCTTACTATGTAGTCCAGGTTGGCCTCAAATGCACAATCCTTCTGCCTCAGCCTCCCAAATGCTGGAATTACAGGCATGTGCCACTATGCCCAACCAACCCATTGCATTTTGGATAAATATGACACAGGTAACTTGTCTGTTTACTTCACAGGTCTTCAGATCACAAAGAACTGTACTTGAGGAGATGTATTTAATGAACTACACCTTTTGGAGTCACTTTAAAATGTGCATTTGAGTGATCAGAGATTGGATGATAGGGAATTTATGCCTGTCCCTGATGTGTACAGAAAATTAATGGACAGAGAGAAAGGGCATATGTTTCCTAAATTAGGGGATAATGTATGGGTCATTGATGAATTAGAGTCGGTTAAGTAACAGAAAACATGAAGTAACTGTTAAGAGTTCTCTGGTAAAATAGAGAAGCGAAAAGTAAAAAAAAAGAAAAAAGAAAAAAAGAAAAGAACAGGTTTATTGAGGACATAGAAAGGAGAACATAACTCATGGTGGCTGGGCTGTCTCCTTCGACCAGATAGAGAGGAGACCTCTGGTGGGAAGTGACTCATGGGGCGCACGTTGATGATGTGTGAGGAACCGATTGGAATTTTCTTTGCCCACAAACTGGAAAGGGAGTTGTATTAGGTCTGAAGAAGGAAGAAGTGGTAAGGGTTCCCGCTTTGGTCTTCCACCATGTTAGACCACTGCCATAACTGTACAGTAATTTATACTAGGGCAACAGCCTTTCAGGAACAAGGACTTAAATAAGATGGAAAATTTTGGATTTTCATGTAAAAATCTAGAGGTAGATGCTCCAGTACTGGTACTGTACCTCTGTTTTACAAAGCCCTCAGGGAACCTGGAATCCATGTAGTGAACTGTTACCAACTCCTTCCCCATCATGTTAATGCATGGCCCTCACACTCTTATTCTAATATGGACCTCCAACCCCCAGGCCAAGTAGAAAGAAAGAAGGAAGAGGGAGGAGAGGGCGCATACCTGCTGCCTTTTGAGGAAGATTGATGGAGCTGCCACATCACTTTTCCTTTTTTCTTTTTTTCTCCCTGTAGTGGGATTGAATACAGGGCAGTGCAAATGCTAGCCACACTCTACCACTGAGCTATATCCTTAGCTCCTAGCCCATCCTTTTTTTCTTTTTTTCTTTGTCTTTTTTGAGATAGGGTTTCACTATATTGTTCAGGCTGGCTTCAAATTTGTGGCAATTCTCCTGCCTCAGTCTTCTGAGTGCTGAGATTACAGGCATGTGACATCACACCCAGACAGATCCTAGCCCATCTTTTTATTTTTTATTTTGAGACAGGGTCTCAAATTCTTTTTTTTTGTTTGTTTTTTTGTCTTGTTTTTGTATCTCAGATTCTACAGTGTTCTCTTAGATGCCTTCAAACATATTACTTTTTAAAATCTTGCACCCAGTGATGCTATTAATTAATGTATCTGCTATTTTCAGTAAGGGTTTACAGTGTTCTTTGCCTTTGTGTACTTACATTTTATATTTCCTACTCTTACGTTTCATTATGATGTTCCTAAGTAAAGATTTTCTTTTTTTCCTTCACTCTGTTTGGCAGTTGCTGAGCCCTTTTAATTTAGGAACTTTCACTCTTTCTTGATTCTGGGAAAGCTACTTTCATTACTTAAAATATTATTTCCTCATCTCCATTTTTCCCCACTCCTCTGGGACCCCTAATTTTGAACATTTTGGTGTCCCTACTTCTATCTTCCATGTCTTTTAGATTCTGTTTTTCATCTTGGTTTTTCTTGGTGCAGGGCCTAAAACCAAAGGCTTGCATGCAAGGCAAGTGCTCTGCTGTTGGGCTACATCCCTAGCCTGGCTTTTTGAAAACAAAATATAAAAGTATTTCTGTTTCTTTGATCCCTTCTGTTATCTTCAGGGAAAAATCCTGCATATGATCTTGAAATATATTAATTTTTTCTTAAACTGTATCCTTCCTGCCATTTTTCAATCTCTTGTGTTCTCTTTTTTGGGGGAGAGCGAGAAGGGAGGATTTTTTTGTTTTGTTTTGTTTTTTGCCTTTTTAAAACAAGCAGTTGCTATGTGGTTCAGGCTGGCCTTGAATTTGCAGTAATCATCCTGCCTCAGCCTCCCAATTGCTGGGATTATAGGCATGTGTCATCACACCCAGCTCTTGTGTTTTCTTGCAAATATTGTCTTTTCTTTTCTTAAGAATTTTTATTTGGTATCTTTATGTGCCACAACATAAAAACTAAACTACCAAATCTAGTTTGCTCATATCCTATGCTTTATATTAACTTTAGTCTCAGAATAAAACTTAACACCATGAGTTTAATTTGCATTAGGTTATCATAATTTTTTGTTTTTGCTTTGTTTTCTGAGGTGGAATCTCACTATAGAGCCCCAAGCTTAATTCCTCTTGACTCAGCCTCAGAGTTCTGGGATCACAGGCTTGTACCACCACATACAGCAGTAACAGTCCTTCTTATATGTATCAAAACTCAGTGAAAGCCAGGCATGGTGGTACACACCAGTAATCCCAGCACTTGGGAGGCTGAGGCAAGAGGATCATTGTGAGTTTGAGACCAGACTGGACTATAAAATGAGTTCAAGGCCAACCCGAATTGCATAGCAAAACCCTGTCTCGAAAAAAAAAAAAAAAAAGAAAAAGAAAAGAAAAGAAAACCAAAACTCGTACTAAACAATGAGTACTGGGTTGCAAAAGAAGTTTTACTTTTGCACCTGTTCATTAAGTTTTTAGTCCAGCAAGTTAAGACAAAAACACACACGAGGAATGGGGGAATGTGGAGTAGGATTAGCTCCTGAGAGACAGGCTATACTTGGTCCTTTTCATGATTTCTCATCATTGCCTTATATTGTTAATATAATCTCTTTCCTAAATATGTGTATCATTCTTGTTTTTTTGTTTGTTTGTTTGTTTATTTTGGTACCAAGAATCAGACCTTGTGCTTGCCAGGCAGGTGATTGTACCACTGAGCTATATCCCCAGCCATATGTATCATTCTTATTTAAAATCTTTGATCTTTTTATTAAAAAATTCCTTAGGCTTATTTGTGTATATAATAACAATACACTAAATTTCACATCCTGTGCATTTGTGTGTGTGTGATTTAGTTATCATTTTTCTCATGTTTGTTGCATTTTACCCTGTGAACACATGATCCCTGGTGGTACTGGCTACTCTGTCTTCTAAAGTATTTCTCAAAAACTCTGGTGAAGAACCAGATTGTTTGCTTCTGATCTGTTGTGGCTCATTCATTCATTTATTTGCTCATTCATTGTTATTTATTTAGTGGCACTGAGGATTAAACCCAGCACCCTATGCATGCTAAGGTAAGTGCTGTACCTTAATTTCCAGCCAAAATTATGCACGTGTTTATTGCTACAATATGAAATTACTGTAAAACTTTGTAAACATTTGTTTTTACTTTCTGTACTTACTACAGATGAGCAGCTTCAATCTTGAACCACACTTTGTGTTGGGAAAGGATGTTGGTCAGCATGGTAGATTATATCAGTCTTTCTAAGGCTTGCCTTCTTTCACTCCCAGAAGATTACATATCCTAGACCATTGCTGTGTGACTTTGAATGCCCCTCTGCTTTTCCCTGCCCCATTGCCTGACTTAGTCTTGTGACTTGCTTTTTTTTTTTTTTTTTTTTTTTTTTTTTGAGACAGGGTCTCACTGTGTAGTTCAGGCTGCCCTTGAACTACACAGTGAGACCCTATCTGGTTAATTCTGGTTAATTTTGCATGCCTATATCTGATGTATGGATGGCTATTTTGAAGATAACAAGATACATTATAGTAGCCATTTTTCATTTTCCATTATCTGGTTTTGTTTTGTTTTGATTCTCTTTAAAATAAAAAAGTTAATGTTTTATTTATTTATTTATTTGCATTTTTTAGGATTTAAAAACTAATCCAAAGAGGACTGGACTGGATGTAGCTGCATGTTCCAGCCATTTCTAAGGAGGATCCCAAGTTTGAGGCCAGCCAGGCAATTTAGCAAGACCATCTTAAAAAAAAAGGTAAAAATTAAAAAGGGTTTGATCAAAAACAAAAACAAGCAAACAAACAAACACCTGCCTGGCAATCACAAGGTCCTGAATTCAATTCCCAGAGCAAAAAAAAAAAAACCTTTTATGGTTGATACATTGTGTCAACTTGAGTTTAGAAGTTTAACTAAGAGACTCAGCAGGGAGCCAGAATCCTTACTTTGTAAATATCCTCATCCTGTGTAAGAAGAGGAGGAGATTTTATGAGTGCTACATCTGCCCTGCTGGGCAGTGGATGGCCTGCATATAATATAAGGGAGAAGAGTCTTGTTCTCCCTGCTCCTTTGCTCTGACTGCTGTTGGTGGCTACCTACTGCCTTGAAGTGTTGCCCTGGTGCCAAGCCACCTCACATTGGAGCCAACTGATTATGGACTGAAACCTCCACAAACAGCTAAATACACCTTTTCTTCTTTCATTTTGGGTGTCAGGTATTTTATCCCAGCAATGAGAGAAAAGTAACCAAGACAAAAGCAAACAAACCAAAAGAAGGAGTTATGGATGTAGCTTGGGAGTAGAGTGGCCCTGAGCTCAATCAAGAGGAAGAGGAAGAGGAGGGAGAGGGGAAATGAGAATGAGAAGCAAGAGGAGGAGGAAGATGATGATTTTGTGGCATTGTAAATTATATAAAATTCAGATTTTTGTGTTGCTATTTTATTGGAACGGTCATGCTCATCCATTTACATGTCTTGGCTATTTTCATGTAGCAACAGCAAAGCAGAGTGGTTACAGTGGAGACCATGTGCCTTTCCCACAGTCAGAGATAGTGACTCTCTGGGTCTTTATTTGCTGGCCTGTGTCATGAGCTCCAGAGGTTTTGCTGTCAGTTGCTACTTGAGCAAAGATGAGTAATGTGGTCAGAAGGAGGTTAAGGGGGAAGGGAGGATCCACAGAGAAAGGAGCACTCTGGATCCCCTGCCCTGCTGTCACCTGCACAGGCGGCTCCTGAGCTGGTGCCTTCACCCTCTTGGGTAGCAGGGGGTTCCTTGGCCTGGGTCCCTGCAGGTGAAGCTAAAGAATGAACGCCTGCTTGCCACTCAGCAATACTTGGTGCCCCCTTGATTGTCCTCCTGTAGCACTGGCAGCCTGGGCTTTCCTTTTTTGTTATTTTTTTTCATAATTGTAACATTCACACAACACAAAATTCAGTATTTCAGCCTTTTTTTTTTGGTACTGGGGATCAAATTCACAACCTCCTGTTTGCCAGGCAGATGCTTATGCCACTGAACTAAATCCCCAGCTCCTGTTTTAACTATTTTTTTAAATGGCTAAAACAGTTTAGTGACACTAAGTGCATTTGCAATATTTTTCAACTATCACCATTATCCATTTCAGAACTTTTTCAACACCCCCACCAGAATCAGTGTTCCCTGATCCAATTTGTCTCTATCTCAGTACTCTAATCTCATCACCATCTGAAAATTATATGTTGCATCTTTATTACTGCCTTCCCCATTTGACACGTCAGCTTCATGCCTTTTCTGTCTTGATTACTACTGTATTCTTAGCATACATGAAGGATCTTAGTAAATGTTTGTTGAAGGAATAAATTGATAACAGAATAAAATGTGTCTTTTTCTCTAGTGCATTTAGTGTGAACATCTGGCAAGTGGGCTCTCTCTACTGAAGGTGTGAAAGGTGCTCATTCTGTTCTCTGGGAGCAGCAGGAAGGTTTGGAGCCAGCCCAACCTGGTAGCTTCCCCCATGCTGCCCACCTCTGGGAATGCTAGCAGCAAGCAGGTGCCAGTGTCTGCCCAGCTGCCTCCTAAGAAATTCTGTGTTCAAACGTTGCACCCTTTATCCTCTGCCAGGCTGCACTCACTCCATGAGGCAAATACTTATAGCCCGCACCCCTTTCCCAAACACGCAAGGTCTTAGATGTCCCTGAGATCTCTTCTGGCCCCAGAAGTTTGTCACTTATTTTAATCGCTGTCCCAACAGGAAGATGAAAAAGGTACAAAGGATATTATGCTTAGGTTGCCATCTATCTTCCCCCTGCCTTGCGTTCTGATATGTTTTCTTATTAGTTTTCTATGAGATACCATGTCTCACTATGTGCCCAGGCTGGCTCTGAACTCCTGGGATCAAGCAATCCTCTTGCTTCAGTCTCCTACATAGCTGGAACTACAGGTGGTTGTAACTATACCCAGATTTGATATGTGTTTTGTTTTATTTTGCTTTGTTTGTCTGAAGATAAAAAATTGGGTTTAGAGACAAGGATTTTTGTGTAACCTACAGTATATCTTAATCATGTCATAGATGGTAATGAGCACCCATGACTAACGTTTTGTTTATACATGCAGCAACTATTAATTACAGATGTCTTGTTCCCATCCCAACGTAGACGGGTGTTTGAACAAAAAATTAGCACAGGTATGGAACTGTTATGAATGTGGACTTTATCTGTTATATGTGTCTTGGTGTAAAGCAGTTGGAAAATCTCTAGCCTGCAGCTCTAAATCCAAACTTTGCAATGCTTCACAAGCTCTTTTGGATTGCTTGCCTTCGCTCTGCAGCCTTCTCTTCCCTGCTTCCTGAGCACCTTGCTAAAAGTATAGCACACTTCCTCTCACCTCTGCATGAACTTTCTGGCCTCCATCTGTCTTATACTGCTCTGCACCTTCATGTGCCTGGAAAACTGCTTTTCCCTTTAGGATCCAGCTTCAAATTCATCAGTCCTGTGAATACCTCTCCTGTAAATGCTCATCAGCAAATGCTCCCCCTTCTCGGCTTTTCTGAGGACCTAAACAATCTCTAGTATTGAGGTTATGAACAAATGTTGACAACTTTTCCTCTATCCCCTTCTTCCAACTTCTGAGGATAGGCTCTTACCTTATTTTATGTAATTGTCTTCACATTTGTCCTCTGTATCAAGTACACCGATGATATCAGTGCCCAGTGAGGAGGCATCGTGGTGTGTGTGTGTGTGGTTCCTGGGGATTAAACCCAAGGAGTACTGAACTATAGCTCCAGATATTTTTATTTTTACTTTGAAATAAGGTTTCACTAAGTTGCTCAGACTGGCTTTAAACTTGTTGTCCTGCCTCAGCTTCATGAGTAACAGGGACTATAGGCATATGCCATCTTGCCCAGCTCACATCACAAATTTGAACATGGAAATCAGTGTAACATTTGAACATGGAATCAGCTGTTAAAAGGTCTATTTGTCAGGACTTTCCAGAGAAACAGAACAAATGGGATATATATGCAGAAAGAAACAGACAGGGACAGAGACAGAGAGAGAGATGAAGACACAGAGAGACAAAGAGACAGAACATTGTAAGGAATTGACTCACATGATTATGGAGACTGACAGGTCCAAATCTCAGCATCCACTGGCAGGCTAGAGACCTAGGAGAGCTGATAGCGCAGTTCTAGCCCAAAGATCACCTGCTGGAAGACTTG
Organism: Hydrochoerus hydrochaeris; assembly: GCA_004027455.1. NCBI lineage: Eukaryota > Metazoa > Chordata > Mammalia > Rodentia > Hydrochaeridae > Hydrochoerus > Hydrochoerus hydrochaeris. The sequence goes on from PVLA01004483.1 coordinate 123,134, forward strand.
CTGTGGAGAGGCTGGTATTTTCAAGCCTTCAGTTGATTATCTGAAGCTCTTCATGTTATGGAGAGCTAACTGCTTTGCCCAGAGTTCACAGGTTTAAATGTTTATCTCACACACACACACAAAAAAAAATCCTCCAAGTTGACATAAAATTAACCATCAGTGGCTGCAAGTATAGCTCAATGGTATGGTGCCTCCCTGGCAAGCACAAAGTCCTAAGTTTGATTCTTGGTTCCCCCATAAAAAAATTAACCATTACTAAAGTGGGCGTGGTCATGCATGCCTGTAACCCCAGCATTTGGGAGGCTGAGGCAGGAGAATTGATGTGAGTTTGAGGTCAGCCTGGGCTACATAGTAAGACCTTGTCTCAAAAAACTCCAAAAATAAAAATAAAATTAACCATCACTAGTGTTTACTAAAAGGGCAAAAGAGTTCCAAAGAAAACAGGAATGGCAAGTGTAGAAATGGCAAACAAAACAGGAGCAGCTGTTGACTCTAGGGTGATGGACAACACTCAAGCAAAGAAAAAATTGTGAGGTTTCCTGTTCCTCCCATCCCCACTGAGACTGAGGCCTACTTGGAGAGCGTATATCTGCAGCCTCCTGGATACTGCAGTTCCCCAGTGTGCCATGGCTTGGCTGCAAGATCAGAGACTACTGACCAGGGTAGCAGCAACACTTTCTGGAAAAGAGCTTCACTGGCTGGAAGCTGTACTTTAGGATGGAAAAAAAAAAGGTATCCTTAGCCAGGTATAGTGGTACATGCTTGTGATGCTAGCACTCCAGAGGTTTAGGCAGGAGGACTGCCACAAGTTTGAGGCCATCCTGGGGCTACAAAGTGAGTTTAATGCCAGCCTGAATCATACAGTGATACCCTGCCTCAAAAAAGACCAAAAAAAAAGAGAGAGAGAAAGGAAAAAAAAAATAGAAAGGTACCCTGAAGGAGTGGGGGATATAGCTCAGTGGCACAGCACCTGCCTGGCAAGCGCAAAATTCTGAGTACAATTCACAGTACCTCCCCCACCCCCGCTAAAAAAAAAAGACCATGTAAGGCTTTTTCTTAAACCAGGTGTGGTGGCCTATGCCTGTAATTCCAGCACTCAGGAGGCTGAGACAGGAGGATCACTGCAAATTCAAAACCAGCCTGGGCTACAAAGTTAGCTCAAGGCCAGCCTGAATTGCATAGTGAGGAGACCCTGTCTCAAAAAGACAAAAAAAAAAAAAAAAAAAAAGAAAGAAAGAAAAGGAGCTGTTATAGTAGTTTATGTCAGTGGCCCCTCATTTATGGATGCGACCAAATCTAGCATGTGTGATTGATTCATTGTCTAGCACTCGGATTGGTAGCGTGAGTGCTACACCCACCTAGGGGTGGAGCCAGCATATAAGGTAAAGGTGGAAAAGAGGTGTGTGTCTCTTTCTTTTGCAGGTTCTTAATTGCTGTTTGCAGCTGGCCATGAATGGCTGCCCCGCCATGCCATGCTGCCTCAGAGCCAGCCGAGTATGGACTGAAACCTCCTACCTGTAAGAAATAAACGTTTCCTTTCTTCATTTTGGGTTTCAGGTTTTTTGTCCCAGCAACAAGAAAAAAGTAACTAAGACAGGTGCCCTGGAACTAACATAGGAAGCCCCTGCCCCAGGTTCTGCAGAGTACCTCTAGACCCAAGGCCAATATCACTCTGGGTGGTAAAGAAGAAATGTACAGGGTCTAGCTGATTTCAGAAAGCTGGGCAGAGAAGCATAGGTATGAGCTTCTAAGTGACACTACATTGTAACTTACATACATTTGAGGAATAAATTAATGTTTTAATAATTAAAATCTATAACTAATTATGGGGTCATGGGTTGTTTGAGAGATTCAAATAAGAAAAAAATTAAATTTTGCAGGAGATTATAGCTCCTGTGGCACAGTGCCTGCCTGGCAAGTGCCAGGTCCTGCTTCCCAGTACCAAAAAAAAAAAAAAAGAAAGAAAGAAAGAAAGAAAGAAAGAAAGAAAGAAAGAAAATAAAATGAGGGCCAGGAGTTTAGCTTAGCAGCGTGCCTGCTTGGAAAATGTGAGGTTGTGGGTTCAATCCCCTGTACCAAAAAAAAAAAAAAGAAAGAAAAAGAAAATGAAAGTTTCATATATTAACTGTGCATGTGGTGTACACCTGCAATCCCAGCACTCAAGAGATTGAGGCAGGAGGATCACCATGAGTTCAAGGACAGCCTGGAATACATAGTGAGTTCAAGGCCAACCCAGACTATAGAGCAAGGCTCTATCTCAAAAACAAAACAAAACTTTCATAGAGAAAGCTGTGGGAATCTTCATTGGAATAAAGGAGAAAAATAGGTCTGTGAAACAAATTCTTAGTGACAGGGTGATAAGAGACCATCTTAGCCACTTTCTACATCACTGAGACACAATACACAACACTCACTACTTCAAGGAGGAGACATTTGTTTTGGCTCATGTTTGAGTCCAGTGTCAGCCAGCTCCAAAGAAGAAAAGCATGGCCTAAGAAAAGCTGCTTCCTTCCTTCTGGCAGGAAGTAGAGACTCAAGGAGAGAGCAGGGAGCAAGGTGGACCCTCCTAAGCCATAGCCACAGGCACCCAACCTTTGCTGTCCAAGACCAACTTCTAACAGCACCCTCAATTATCAACTCCTCAGTGGACTGATCCACCTTGGATACAGCATTCTCAGGATCCAGTCACCACCCCAGAGCCCCTCCTCTGAATGCATGAGGGAACATTAGATATAAACCATAACAGAGATGATTAGACTGCAAAGACCATAAAGTAGGCCAAATAGCTGTGAATCTGTACCTGTTGTCCTGTGTGTGTATGTGTGTGTGTGTACTAGAGATTAAACACAGAGCCTTCCCACTGAGCTTTTATCTTTTTATTTTGAGACAGGGTTTTTGCTCAGTTGCTAAATTACCAGAGTTTGAATTTGTAATCCTCCTATCTCTGCTTCTGAGAGAACTGGGATTATTAGCATATGCCATACTGCTGATTGTACCTACTCTTTAACAAATACCTTGCACTGGGCTTTGTTGGGTGCTGCAAGTTTACAGTAGCTAATTTTGCATAATTCCCTAAGGGATAAATGGAGGTTTGGGATTATTAGTGTCACCCTTTTGAGATTTCCCATTATCTGTCTAAGGGTAGGCCATCTTTTCCCCCCAACTAAAACTAAGACCACTAAGACTAGAGATGTTCCAGGGCCAGATCCTTCTTAGCATATGACTACCTCTGCCTTCTGAGTCATCCAATAATCCTCTCCCCAGTCAATAAATGCTGAGGTTCTGGGTGCCACTGGCTTTTTGTTCTTCGTGAACAGCTAGTCATCCCCAACCCCCCGTTCTGCCATTTTGTCTCTTGTTCTTTCTTTCTTGTTGAGCACAGTAACATCTTGCAGGAGCTTACTACAGGGGTCCCCAGTAGGGCATTGGTGGAATATGCCTATGATCCCAGCACTTGGGAGGCTGAGGCAGGAGGATTTTTGTGAGTTTGAGACCAACCTGGGTTATAACTGAGTTCAAGGCCAGCCTGCACTACATAATGAGACTCTTTCTCAAAAAAACCAAAACAAGCAAACAAAAACAAATATCATCATCTTAGAATGAAAAAAACTATAGTTTTTGTTTTTTTATAGTACATGCCTTTCTGTGCCACTCAAACTGGACCCAGTTCCCAGGTTTGAGCCTTCCTGGGAACAACTATAGGTACACGCAACCATTCCTGTTTTTCTTTTTTTTTTGATACCAGGGATTGAACTCACAACCTCGAACTTGCCAGGCAGGCGCTTAAGCCACTGAGCTAAACCCCCAACCCTAAAATTCCCATTCGTAGCTTGTGTTCTCTCTCTCTCTCTTTTTTTAACATTCTTTTTTTTTTTTTTTTTATTGGTACTGGAGATTGAACTCATGACCATGCGCTTGCAAGGCAAATGCTTATGCTGCTGAGCTAAATCCCCAGCCCCCATTCCTGGTTTTAAGCCTATACTTTGTATGTTTATTATTCCAGTGGCCATACTCCTGGTGCCACCTTTCAAAGCACATCATTTGAGACAATCATAGTTGTACATTTCTATAATTCTAGCCACTTGGGAGGTTGAGGGAGGAGGATCATAGTTGTACATATCTATAATTCTAGCCACTTGGGAGGTTGAGGGAGGAGGATCCCAAGTTCAAGGCCAGCCTGGACAACTCAGTAAGACCCTATTTCAATTTTTTTTTAAAGTGGGGATATTATAATCCAAATATTATAATCTCTTTTTCCATCTACCTCCAAAAATTATACTAGTAATCCCATTGAAATGTTATTGGAATTCCAGCAAATTAATTCCAATGTACCACCTCCAGTGCAACCCATGGTTAGAATAAAGACACTAAGACATATTCATAGTTATGGGTAGTCAAGGGTCCTGAGTCTGGTCCAGGTGAGGACTCTTGGAATAAAGGCCTTGATCCAAGGTCTCCCCCAGAATTTATTATCTCATGAAAAAGGGAGCAGCTCGAGGATGGCAGGAATCACATGAGCAATGTGAGCTGAGCTGGTCAGGTGAAGAGTAATCACCTTTGAGATATGTAGGAAGAAGATATACAGAAAAACCAGTCTGTATAACCCAATTAGGGTGGCATTTGAATGCTTTAGGAGGATTTTACTTCAGTTTCTGATATGTAAACTTTTGTGCCATAGGAACTCATAGCTTCTTAAATTGAGGCTCATATCCAGTTGACATTCCTGGAGCTATATGGCTCTGCTATCCTGCTGTGCTCAACACCTTATGAGAAACACAGTGAAGAAAACGGGAAACTTGGTTGGCCTCAAGGATTACATATCAGTACTTCTTTACATTGCTTAAAGCCAGAGAGAAAGAAATAGTTTAGCCAACTCTGTACACATCAGTACATGGAGACAGGGCCCGGTTTAACTAATGTGTAGGTAACAGTTCTGTATTCAAGGAGAGCCATCCACTTGGTCTTCTACAGGTAAGCAGGGAGAGAATCAAAATGATGGAATGATGGGCAGCAGCAGAATTTAGTCTCTCAGAGATCTGGAATCCAGGTCCTGGAAAAGAACAATTTGGGGAAGAGAAAAAGAGAACCAGGAATTGGGAAGGTTAAAAACTACAGAGAAGTTTGAGAAATGGACCACAGTGCAGAGAAGAAAAATGAAGCTGTCAGGCTCTCCTCAGCTTCTGGCTTACAGCTCAGGGGGAAGAAAACCTGGCTTTGCAGAAGCAAGGTGTGTTGGGGCCACACACCTGCGATCCCAGCCATATAGAGGAAAGAAACTCCAAACTTACTAGATGTCCAGCTCAAGTTTGTGTTCTCTAACATCAAAGCATGAGTTTTAGGAACGATGGAGGTTAAGAGCAGAATATATTTATTGATAGAAAGAAAGCTTCTGTCAGAGAGACAGAATGGATCCTGAGTTGCCAAAGACTCTGTCTTTTTTAGGGACTTTTATAGAGCAAAACCCCAAGGTGAGGCAGATCCAAGGTGGGGAAATTATGGGAACTCGCAAGGTGGACATGAGGTGGGACAGAACTGTGGTCAACCAATAAGATTACCTGCTCAGGTGAAACCGGTTAAATTGAGGACAAATGGGGAAGTGAGTCAAGTAGCAAAGCAGGCATGTATAAAGAGCAGTGATTCTTCCTGCAGGGGGTTGGGTTAGTAACTCTTGGCTTCCTCAGGCTTCTAAGTGTCTGGAGAATCTTCTTTCCTTCAATCAATGGACCGAAGTTGCCAAAAAAATAAACACAAGCCCTCATGATGAAATTGGCTGAATTACAGTGCAATTTATTTTTATTTTTATTTTTTTGTACCAGGGATTGAACTCTCATCCTTGTGCTTCGCCAGGCAGGTGCTGTGCTGCTCAGCTATATTCCCAGCCACTTACAGTCCAAATTTAACACTCAGCCTCAATGGGTATCTTTGGTTAAATCAAGGCCACAGGTCAGCAAAGAATGGGATCTTGTCTGGGAGGACCCTGGTGAAATTGGGGATTTTGAACTCCTCAACTCTGAGGAGATTATTTTGCCAGAGGAAGAGATTTCCCCACTCTTGGTACAGAGGCATTCTCTACATACCCGCTGTGGTGTTGGACTCCCAGTGTATAGTGTACACCTACAGCACTAATCCCCTGATATGGTGTTGCATTTGGAAACAATAACAACTTTCCCTGATGAAGTTACCGGGCAAGGTCATGATGATGTCCTTGGACACTCCACCTACACTTTGCCTTTAAGCCTCTAACTGCTCAAATCTCAGATGGTTCCTAAAGGTGAGGTACACAGCATGACCCATGAGAGGGTGGGTTAGAATTAGAGTTTTCTAATTCTTACAAGTAGTAGTTTTGGAAACCAGCAAGAAAATGGACTTTAAAAGTGTAGGAAAAATGGTGGAAGAAATGTAAAACTGGATTAGGCTAAATTTTTGATATGAACCCAGTAAGCAGAGATTCTGAATTTAAGGTCAGAGCTGTATTTAATGGAGTTAAAATAAGATTTTATTTAGTTAAGGGCTGGGGATATAGCTCAATGGCATAAGCATCTGCCTGGCAAGCACAAGGTCATGAGTTTGATACACAGTATCAAAAATAAATAAATAAATAAAAATAAAAAACAATAATAAAAAAAAAGATTTTATTTGGTTGATAGGCTGAAGTATGGACCAAAAGATGGCCAACTGTGAATGAGGTGGATATGCCTGATATTCTTTGGTTTACTGTTGATGAAAGTATTCAAAGCCTCAAGGAAATGGGAATACTAGAGTAGATTTGCCAGGCAAAATCCATTCCTCCAAGATGGGAATGGTGGCACATGCCTGTTATCTCAGCATGAAGGCTGAGGCAGGATGATCACCAAGAGTCAGAGGACAACCTGAACTACATAGCAAGACCCTTTGGTTTTTCACTGTTTTCTTTATTTCACAGTGGTGTACTCTCATCCTGCAGAGTGTACTTTTTTTCCTACTTTTAATTGGCCCACACTTGCTCTGACGAGCACACTTCTTTACCTACTTTTAATAAATGGAAACTCTTGTTAAAAAGAAAAGAAAACAAAAAGTCCTATTCCTCCATACTGGGAGGGTCCAGAAAATATACTCTTCACTGATACATTAAGAAACAGATTTCTAGGCTGGGCATTGTGGTACACACTTATAATCCCAGCACTAGGAGCTGAGGCAAAAGGATTGTTGCAAATTCAAGCACAGCATAAGCTACAAAAGCAGCCTGACTGGGGATATAGTTCAGTAGCACAGCACCTGTGTGGCAAGCACGAGGTCATGAGTTTGATCCCCAGATCCAAAAAAAAATTAAAAAAATAAAAGAGAGAGAGAGAGAGAAACAGATTTCTGAGCAAGGACTAGCATTCTTGAAGAGCTCTATCATTGCTATTTTCTTATGCACCAGATCTTATGGTAGGGACCATAGCAACTCAATTGATAGGCAGGGACCAGGGACAGCCAAAGGTAAGCTGGGCATCCTTACTGTAGTAGACAGCTGAATGAAACCAATGATTGGAATGATCTAATATGTGTAGACCTATGACACTGGCTAATTAATCATGGTGTTCCCATAAACTAGGAAGTGGACCAAGTTTTTACTAGATTTATATAAGCAGAAAAATTTTAGGACAACATTGTACCACACTGCCTGGCAGTGAATAGCTGTAGCACTGCAGCTCCCTTCTAGTACCTCCCTGAAGGAGAGTGATGAAGTGGAATCCACAGTAGGCAGAACTTTGGGCAATGCACCTGTTGTACATTTTGCTTGGAAGAAGAAATGGCCAGGTGTGCAACTAATGAGTCATGGGCTATAGCCAGTGGTCTGGCTGCATGGGCAGGGACCTGGAAAGAACATACTGGAAAACTGGCAAAAAAAGACATTTGGGGAAGAGGTACATGGGTGAAGGATGTGAAGATATTTGTGTCCCACCAAAAGGTGACCTCAGCAGCAGAGGACTTTAATAAATAAGCAGATAGGAGATTTGTTCTTGGAGCGCAGTTGACTCCTTTCCTGGTCACCCTGTCATTTCCCAGTGAGGTTTTTTTTTTTCCTTTGTTTTGTTTTTTGTTTTTTTGACACCAGGTTTTACTATTTAGTTCAATATGGCCTTAAACTCACTGTGTAGCCTCTAGGCTTGCCTTGACTTCACATTGATATTTTATCAGATATTAAATATACATATATTCAGGTCTTTTTATCTAGATATTCTGTTCCATTTCTCTATCGTTTGATACACTAGTAACATGGTGCTTTTAATGACTCTAAGTTTCCATTATATTTATAAAACAGCAATTTTAAATAGAGTAACTTTTTATTAAGACTTATATGTCTAGAAAAGGTATATGTCCTTTTCTAACCATTTTGGTATTCTTTTATTGTTGTTGCTAAAATTAAAATATATAATTTCTGCAAAATAATCTTATATAAAGGCACCTACTATTGTAATTATCTCCTATGCAATTAGCTTTAGGTGTTGCCTCAGTTGTATGGGCTTCTCACACTAATTTATGGTGAATGGGATTAAAACTAAAGTCCCTTTTCACTGATTGAGAATTTGGGGAAGCAGATGCTGAGCCAGAGTTAGAAGCATGAAAGCATTAACCGGAGTAACATCTGTGAAAGAAAGGGGAGGAAGCAGGAATAAGGAAGAAGTCAGTGACAAAGTTTACCAGCCCAGTAGGAAGCTTCAGAGGAAATATGACCAGGTAAATGAGTCCTTGTTTTAGTTGGGCTTCTGGAAAACCAGAGGCTAAAGCAATAATAGTTGGAGAGGAACAACAAGTTCTTTCCTGAAGGGAAATCTCAGTGGCACATCTGTCTTTATTAACCACATTACTCTTCTCAGCTTCATGGTCGTGGACACAGAGAGATCATTTAGTTATTCAACAGACATTTGTAGTACACCTTTGACATACCAGATGCTACTGCTAGAAAAACAACTGGAATATTTTCAATAAATTCTTTTTCTCAAATGACGCTTAATCCCTGCACATATAGGATAGGAGCTCACCACTCAGTGGCGCCAGAGCCAGCACGAACTGTGGATATTTTTTTAAATTTCATGAACTCATCATATTATAAAGTAAAATATACTACATGCAAAAGATTGAGCTGGGTGTGGCGGTGCATGCCTGTAATCCCAGCACTCTGGAAACTGAGGCAAAATGAGCGCAATTAAGCAACAGAGTGAGACCTTCTCCAAACAAACAAACTGGAATATGGTACTGTAATCCCAGAATAGTGGAAAGTTGAGGTAGAAGAATTGCAAATTTGAGCCCAGCCTGGGCAATTTAGTGATCTAACAAAACCTTGAATGAAAGAAAGAAAGAAAGAAAGAAAGAAAGAAAGAAAGAAAGAAAGAAAGAGAGAAAGAGAGAGAGAAAGAAAGAAAGAAAGAAAGAAAGAAAGAAAGAAAGAAGAAAGAAAAGGGCTAGGGATGTATTTCAGTAGTAGAGTACTCTTGGGTTCAATCTCCAGTACTGAGAAAGAGTGGGGGGGAGGCAAAGAAAGACTGAAACATGTAATACCTGGTGCATGCTTGTAAACCTAGCACTTGGGAGACTGAGGCAGGAAGATCATAGTTTGAGGCCAGCCTGAGCTACACAGTAAGCTCAAGGGCAGACTGAACTACATAGAAAAACCTGTCCCAAAATAAAAAATAAAAAAGGCTGGAGATGTAGCTTAGTGCAAAGGCCCTAGGGTCAATCCCATATAAATTAAAACAAAACAAAACAAAACAAAAAACTACTTTACTGTTGGGCTGGGGATTTAGCTCAGTGGCATAAGTACCTGTCTACTGTCAATCTAATTATCTTACTATAAAGCGTCACACTAATTTAAGAATGACACTGTTGTAAATTTTTTTACATTTTAAAAGAGGAAGTTTTTCTTTTTTTTTCTTTTTAATTTTTTAAAAAATTTTATTTAAAGAGAAAAAAAGCAAAACAGAAAAAGGAAGAAACAACACAGAATTTCAAAGAAAAAGAAAAAAAATAAACAGAAAGAATCACTAGTTGATAAATTACATATTGTCTTCTAGATATAGTTGTTCAAGTTACAAAATTAAAACATATCAGGTGGACATTCAGTGAGGCTGCAAACAGTTCCATTCAACGATCCAACAAAAACCCAGCAACATGGTCATCAATCCTACACACTTAAACATACATGCAGTTATATCCTTTAGAGTGCTTTCTAAAAGAGGAAGTTTTTCAACCTGAAATATTCTGTAGTTGGCAGAGTAGGTGAGGGCTTTTGGTCTTTTGGTTTTGGTGCTGAGGATGGACTCAGGGCTGCACATATGCTGAGCACATGCTATACTGAGCAACATTCCAGCACTGAGGAGGTATTTTTGAAGAGCAGAAACAGTACTCAATAACCACCAACACTGTCACTTTCACCCCTCTTCAGAAACACCCTTTCTTCCTGGAAGGCAGACCTAAAGTCTGTGCAGTTCGCTTTACAGTGTCCCCCTGTAGCTTGTCCTCAGTTTTATTTTTCTTTAAAGTTCTGATGATTAGACCCAGGACCTTACACATGTTAAGTAAGGTCACTAAACTACATTCTCCACCCTTTACAAAACTTTTGGGGAGAAGAGTTTTGAGACAGGGCCTCACTATCCACTCCAGGCTGGCCTTGAACTTGCGGTGTACACCATGATGGTCTCAAACTTGTGATATCCCTGCCTCAGCCTCCTGAGTATTTGGGATTATAGGGTATATAGTATGGTGCCCCACTTCCCCCAACTCGTGTAAACAAAATTCGGGAGAAACATATCCACCTGATATATTTTAATTTTGTAACTTGAACAACATTGGGGTTGTTGGCTGCTGACGTTTGGATCCTTTGTCAAGTGACTCAGGCCTCAAGAGGATTGACACACAGGGACCTGGCTTCCCAGAGCTACTAATGGGGGAGAACTGTCTGTTTACAGTGGTACAGGAAGGATCCCCAGAGATGGATCTTACTGGGGAGCTTTCACCATGGGAACAAGACAGCTGGGGATGCAATCCACAGTACAACATTAGAACAGGGAAGAGAGAGGGGATGGTTAACACCTGTGACCAATTTCCTGGGCCTCCATTTAAGTATCCCCTGTGGGAAGGAAAGAAGGGGAAAGGGATAAAAACAAGAATTAAGATGTGTTATGCCCATGTAACAATATTGCATGGGGAGCCTAATCATGTACAAATAAACATGTACAAATAAACATTAAAATTTTAAAAAGTTCCCCCAAATAACTGTCAGCCAATGGCTGGCTGAGGCTGAGTAGGCACAGGGATGCCCAGGAAAGTCCAACCAGTGACTTGTTTTTTTTTGAGACAGTGTCACTCTATGTAGCTTAAAGGGCTGGCCTTAAACTCATTATGTAGCCCGGGTGATCCTCCTGCCTCAGCCTCCCAAGTGCTGTGTCACCAGGCCCTTCCTCACAGTGACTTTCTAAAGAAAAGTGGGCAAGGCTTGCCTTAGCAATTGAACTGAGGAAGGTGACTTCCCAGCCCTCGGTTAATTTCCCCTCCTGGGCACCCCACAGCATTGTGCTCAGGCACTTAGCCACCTGTGAGAAAGAGCCAATTTAGCTGGTCTGTCACCCATGAGAGGGCACAAGACACTTAGGGGCAGGGCTGTATCTCATTGACCCAGGTATGCTGAGTATATAGGGGCACTTAGTAAGCATTAGAAGAAAAGACCTTCATTGGGGCTGTCTGCTTACTGCATGGTTCCTGCCTATATGAAATGGGATTTGAGAAAAGGCAAACCCAGGCCAGGAGGCCCAGCAGGACTGCGTTTTAAAGGGGAAGTGAGTGCTCACCAGGGTTTAGTGTATATGGGCAGCGGAATGAAAAGGAGATAAGAGAGCAGAAGAAAGGAAGAGCAAAGGCAACATGAAAAGGAATGGCTTTCCAAGGAGCATTCCAGAAAATTCAAGGGAGAGGGAGAGGCCGCCTTTGAAGATGATATACTGGCAAGGACATGCCTCCTCTCAGTGAATATTTGTGTAACTTTTCATCATGATTTAGAGCTCTTTTAAAGTCTGATCATTTTAAGGAGTATGCTTGGTGGGAATGTTCTGTTTATTTGATGGTGGCTGCTCAGGACAGGACACACTTGCCCTTATTTTTTTCTGAGGTGTCATCTAGACCTGTACTGTTGGATATGGCAGTCTAGCTACCTGTGGCTACTAAACACTTGAATGTGGCTAGTGCAAATAAAGATGTCCTGGAAGCTCAAGCACACACCAAGACTTAGTACAAAGAAAAGAATGTAGAAAGCCAGGTGTGGTGGTACCTGCCTGTAATCCTAGCACTCAGGAGACAGGAAAGAAGATCACCAGGCCTTTAGACCAGCCTGGGCTACTTCGTGAGTTCAAAGCCAGCCTGCACTACAAATCAAGACCCTGTCTCAAAAAATAAAAACATGTAAACATTTTAAATGTTTCATTAATTATTTATCTTGATCACATGTTAAAGTGATAGTATTTTGAATATATTGAGTTCTGTAAAATTTATTATTAAACTAATGATGTTAATTTTATTATATATATATATATATATTTTTTTTTTTTTGGTCTTTTTGAGGTGGAGTCTCACTATGCAGTTCAGGCTGGCCTTGAGCTCACTTTGTAGCCCAGGCTAGTCTCGAATTTGCAACAATTCTCCTGTCTCAGCCTCCTGAGTGCTGGGATTACCAGCATGTGCCACCATGCCTGACAAATGATGTTAATTTTATTTAATATTTTTCCTTTAACTTGTGGGCACTAGGAATTTTAATTTTTATTAATATACAGGAAAATTTTACTCTTTTTTGTGTATGATTCTATGAATTTTGACAAAAGCATGATATTGAGCAGGAGATTAGAGCATGGCTAGCTGTTTGGGCAGGTGGGCATGATCTGTCCATCACAGAGATCTAGGGTAGATGCACCCAAACCCTGCACCTAGGATCAATCAGAAAATACTATCTCCACTGGGCTTGGTGGTGCTCACCTGTAATCCCAGCACTGAGGAGGATGACTGTGTGATCAAGGCCAGCTTGGACTACATAGGGACACCTTGTTGCAAACGAAAGAAAGAAGGAAGGAAGGAAGGAAGGAAGGAAGGAAGGAAGGAAAGAAAGAAAGAAAGAAAGAAAGAAAGAAAGAAAGAAAGAAAGAAAAGAAAGAGAGAGAGAGAGAGAGAGAGAGAGAAAAGAAAAGAAAAGAAAAGAAAAGAAAAGAAAAGAAAAGAAAAGAAAAGAAAAGAAAAAAGAAAAGAAAAGAAAAGATGCTATCTTCAATTCTGCTGGCACAAAATCAAGCAAGTTCTGGATAGGATGGTCCAAATCTAACATCAGAATGAAGGATGCAAAAGACTACGGCCATGAATCTTGTGGCCACTGTGTCCTCTTTCTCAGTGACCCACTCTGCACTCTGCAGAATGTACTTCTTTTCTTAATTGGTCTGTGCTCACTCTGCAGAGCAAGTTTCTTTTCCTACCTTTAATAGGTATAAAGCCTTGCTACCTCATTTTCTGTCCAATTCCTTATTTAGGACCACAACAACCTAGAAAAAACTTCTAGAAAAGGAAACCACACCAACCCCAGAACCCCACTACCAGGCTGGTGAATCCAGTCCGGAGGTAAGGTCCTTCGGGCTGTTGTTTCTCTGTCCGAAGTCAATGGAGTCAAGCTAAGAGGGAGCACTATGGTTTAACTTTTTGCTTTTTCTCTCTTCTGGAAATCCCCAGTCCTCTTCTTGTCCCTTTTTTCTCACTCAGGCTTTCATCTGTCAGAAAACTAAACTCTTTTAACCTTTTTTTTTTTCTGATATTAGTTATCAGGGAAAGGCAGAGAGGTAGAGGGTGGGAAAATTTTAGTAGAAGTCAGGAACTCAGGAAGTTTTCTCATTTTGCTGGAACAGCTCCCTAATGTGTCCCACCACTGGGCCTGGAGGCAAGGGTGGGGGGAAGCATGTGGCCTCTGCGTTTTCCCAGCTAGTTTCAGTCACTCAGTATGGGTACAAGTCAGCTGAGGCTGCCTGACTACTCACTCCTGGCCCAGTTGTGGAACTTCTATTTTAAGCTCTGCTGGGCCCCAGAGACCATGCAGACCATGGAGGTTCCGTGTGCCTGACCTAGCATTTAGGATTTCTTTTTGTCCTCACATTTTTGTTTTCAGCAATACTTGTCCTCAGGTTTTTTACTCTTAAAAAAAAATACCTGTTGGTAACCTGGTTTCCTGCTTGATTAGCTGCCTATCCCAGTCTACCCCAGTTTGTGATCAAAAGACTCATCTGTGCTTTTCCTCTACATGGCCTTTTATCTTTGGGTATCCCTATGAGTCAGTTGCTCATTCCTATCAGCATTTTAGGCTTTTGAACTCTGACAAGAATCATCCTCAGGCTCTGCTTACAGCATTCTAGAACTTGTGTAGCCCACATATCCAAACCTTTCCAAGTTCTTCCTGTAAACTAATTTCAAAGGATTCTTCATAATCAGGTACAGTCATACCAGCGAGCCCACTTCTCAGATACCAGTTTCTCTCACAGCAATGACCCAGTTTTTCTGGTAGTCACTTTTCTGTCAATAGGACACACACTGATACCCACAGTGTAAAGGGGTGAGGTTTATTTGGCTCATTGCAAAAATGACATAGCGGAAAGGCCTGGCAGAGGAAAACTGATCAACCTATGGCAGCAAGGAAAGAGAGGGTCACAGCGGGGAAGGGATTTAGCTCAGCAGTGTATAAGTGCCTGCATGGCAAGCACAAGGTTGTGAGTTCAATCCCTGGCACCAAATAAATAAATAAAAAACACAGAAAGAGAGAGAGAGTATGAGTGTTGGGGGCCACAAATTTACAATGGCTAACTTTGTATACTTCCCTAAAGGATAAAATGGAGGTTTGGGATTATCAATAACTCCCATTTAGATTTCACATTGACTCTTCTTAACATAATCATCTAAGCCCTCATGAGTAATCCTAGGATTATACTCCAAGAGAGGATCCTTCTTAGTGTATAATCATCTATGCCATTTTGAGTCTGAGGCTTGCCCTGAATTGTAATCTTTGACTAGCCCTGCCTAACACTGTGCACACCTGATAAAGGGGCTGTTTTGGAGTGTGGGAGGAGGACCCATCCAGAGCCATTGACTTCTCAGCTGTTCGTGTATTACTAAACTTGTCTCTGTTTATTATTTTTCCTCGCCTTACCCTTAATATAGATAATCGGGACTCTTCTCTCGGTCCCTGATGACTAAGAGAGAGAGATCAAATGCATGCTCCTAGTGACCCACCTCATTCAGGTATGAACTCATCAATGGATCAGTCCACTGATGAATGCAGCATCCTGTGATCCAGTCAATTTCTGAAAGCCCCAACTCTGAACACATGAGAGTTTTGGGGGACATTTTAAAATCCAAACCATAAGAACATAAGTGAAAAATTCATCACAAGGTCCACATTAGGAAAACAGCAACTTCAAATTGACAGCCTTATGAAAAATCTTAAGATTTTTCATCAAAGAAATTGAAAGGGATAGAGTGCTCCCAAATTCATTTATGAAAGCCAGTATCACCTGATTCCAAAGCTGGGTAAAGATCTAACTAAAAAAGAAAGCTATAGGCCAATATCCTTAATGAACGTAATTGTAAAAATCCTTGAAAAGATATTAGCAAATAGAATGTAGCACATTATCAAAAAGATCATACATCATGGTCAAGTAGGTTTCATCCCAGAGATGCAAGGATGGTTCAACATGTATGTCAATAAATGTAATACATCACATAATCAGAAGCAAGATCAAAAATCATATAATCATATCAATAGATGCAAAAAGGGCTTTTGTTGTTGTTTTTGTGAGACAGGATCTTGCTATGTGGTTCAGGCTGGGTTTGAACTCACTACGTACCCTAGGCTGGCCTCAAACTTGTAGCAATCCTCCTACCTCCTCTTCCCAAGTGCTGAGATTACAGTGAGTGCTACCATGCATGACTAGAAAAGGCTTTTGAGAAAATCCAACACCCTTTCATGATAAAAACCCTGAAGAGAGGCCAGGAGTTTAACTCAGCAGCAAAAGTGCCTACCTGGCAAGCGCGAGGTCGTGCATTCAATCCCTGGAAACCAACCAAACCAAGCAAAACAAATAAACAAAAACATGAAGAAAACAATTATAGAAGGACCATACCTGGATATGATGAAAAGTATATATGACAAAGCAAATGCCAGCATCTACTAAATGAGGAAAACCATGCCCTCCTAAAATCAGGATCAAGACAAGGATGTCTACTACCATCTCTTCTATTCAAGATAATACTTGAGACATTACCCAAAGTGATTAGGCAATAGAAAGAAATAAAAGGGACACATAGAGGAAAGGAAGAACTCAAGTTACCATTAGTTGCAGATGACATGATACTCTACACAGAAGATCCAAAGAACTCCACCAAAAAACTCTTAGAATTAATAACCAACTTCAGCAATGTAGCAGGAGAGAAGATCAACACATAAAAATCATTAGCATCTGTGTATACCAACAATGAACAGAATGAGAAGACAATTATGAAAATAATACTATTTCCAGTTGCTTTTAAAAAAATGAAATACTTAGGAATTAACTTAGCCAAGTGTGGAGAGAATTTGAGCAACTCCCCCTGAATGCCGAAAAAATTGCTGCAACATTGATTATATTGAAACTTATTTCCATATACTGATATATATATATATATATATATATATATATATATATATATATATATATATAGCACTGACTGATATTTCCTTCTCTCTTCAATTAGCTCTAAGCATTGCAAATAAGGCCAGCCAGGTACTAGTATGTAATCTCTAAAGCCATCAGATAGTCTCCTGTTTCCTCAGTGCTTTCTGTAAAAGATATGAGCACAGTAGGATGGCAGAGCCACTCAGCTCCAGAAATGTCAGCTGTGTATGAGCCTCAAAATAAAAAGGCTATGAGTCCCCAGGGTGAAAAGTTTGCATATCAGAAACTGAAGCAATAGCCTTCAAAAACAATTCAACCACTACCTTAATTGAATTATGCAGACTGATCATTTTGCATGTCATTCACTCTGCATTTTGCAAAGATGCTTTTCTCCCTACCTGGCTAGCCAGCTCAACTTACTCATGTAATTCCCACCATCCTCACTGTCACTTATCCTGGAGCCACCTCATTCTTCACAAGATAATAAATTCTGGGAGAGGCTTTGGATCAGGGCCTTTGTCTGAACATCCTCAAGGGGACTGGATTTAGGACCCCTTGGCTGCCCTTAACTCTGAATATGTCTGGTGCCTTTACTCTTGCTGTGGGTTGCATTGGAGGTGGTAGATTGGAATTAATTTACTGGGATTCCAATAATGTCTCAATGGGTTTACAAATATAACTTTTTGGATTGTGAAGAAAACTGGAAAAGGGATTACAATACTTGGATTATAATATTCAATATTTGGGATTACAATACCAAGGAAATGAAATACCTCTACAAAGCAAATTTAAGTACACTGAAAAAGGAGACAAGAGGACATCACAAACTGGAAAGATGTCCCTTCCTAGTAGATAGCTAAAATCAATATTTTCAAATGGCCATACACTCAACACTGTTACACAGATTCAATGCAGATCCAGTAAAAATACTAACAGCATAATTTATAGATTTAGGAAAAAAAAATTCACATGGAACCAAAAGAAACCCAGAATAGCAAAAGGAATTTTGGTAACAAGAGCAAAACAGGAGACACAGCAATACCTGACTTCAACCTATACTACACAGCAATAGTGATAAAAATGCCATGGTACTAGAACAAAAACAGGTATGTGGATCAATGGAACAGAACTGAGGATACAAAACTTTCCCAGACACATTTAGCTTTCTGATCTTTGACAAAAGAGCCAAAAGCATATGTTGGAGGAAGGATAACCTAGTCAACAAGGGATGCTGGGGAAATTGGTCATCTGTGCGCAGACTGAAATTGGACCCATATCTCTCACCATATAGTAACTTAAAATCAAAATAGATCACAGATCTAAACATTAAAACAGAAACATTAAACTTCCTGGAAGATAAAATAGGTAAAATACTTGAAGACATAGATATAGGAAAGGATTTTCTAAACAACGCCAACTACACAAGAAATAACAGCAAGAACCAACTAATGGGATTATATCAGACTAAAAAGCTTCTGTAGAGCAAAAGAATCAGTCTGTAGTGGGAAGAGATAACCGACAGAATAGGAAAAAATTTTTGCCAGCTGCTCCTCAGAGGTCTCGTGTCTAGAATGTACAAAGAACTAAAACAGATTAAACCATATAAAATTAAAGGTTCAGTCAAGAAATGGGCAAGAGAAAGGAACAGATACTTCTCAGAGAAAGAAACATAAAAGGTCAACAAATATATGAAAAACTATACAACACCTTTGGCCATTAGAGAAATAGAAATTAAAATGCTAAGATTCCATCTTACTCTGGAAAGAATGACAGTCATTAGGAAATCAAAACAATAGCCTGGCATAGTGACACAAATCTATAATCCCAGCACTCAGGAGGCTGAGGTAGGAGGATTGTTGCAAATTCAAGGCCAACCTGGGCTACAAAGTGAGCTCAAGGCCAGCCTGAACTGCATAGTGAGACCCTTTCTCAAAAAGACCAAAAAAAAAAAAAGTGATATCTATATATACAAGGGAATACTACTCTGCTATGAAGAATGACAGATTGAGATATTTGTAAGAAAATGGATTCATCTGGAAAATATAATGTTGAGTGAAGTAAACCAGACACACTTAAATGCCATATAGTATCTCTCATTTGAGTGAGGCAAAGTACAAAGAAAATAATAAAGGATGAATAGAAGGGGACAGGATGGATCCTTTGCAACAGAGAAGTGGTTCAAGGGAAGTGTAAGAAGTGAAAGGGAAAGAAAGGAGAAATAAATACTATGAAGAACTGCCATGTTGTAGTCGGGTGTGGTGGCTCATGCCTATAATCCCAGCACTGGGGAAGCTGAGGCAGGAGGATTGTTGAGAGTTCTAGACCAGCCTGGGCTACAAAGTGAGCTCAAGACCAACCTGAACTGCATAGCGAGACCCTGTCTCAAAAAGACAAAAAAAAAAAAAAAAAAAAAACTGGCCATGTAGAGGAACTTAATAACCTCAATTAATTTAAACATTATATGCCATAACATGAGCTAAGATTAATAATAACAGGAATGAAAAATGGGATAAGGGAATTGGAAGAGGAAACAGGGAGGGGAGGGGAGGGGAAGAGGATTAAAAAAAAAAGAAACTGGAATGTACATGTAACCACTCCCCAAGGTGGCTGCAAACTGCACAAACTACAAAAATGTACTAATAAAATAAAATTAAAAGGCCATAGCAGCTGGGTGTGGTGGCACATGCCTAAAATCTCAGTACTCAGGAGGCTGAGGCAGAAACATCACTGAGTTTGAGGCCAGCCTGGGGTACAAAGTGAGTTCAAGGCCAGCCTAAACTCTGTAGCAAAAACCTATCTAAAAAAGACAAAATCAAACGAACAAAAACATAATAACATACAATAAAAGTACAGAATAAGTGATAATTCACTACCTGTATACATGTGTGATGAAAAAAATCTAGTAATTGGCATTTTCATCTCTTATACTTTTTTTGTTTTGTTTTGCATCAGAGTCTTGCTGTGTAATTCAAACTGGACTTAAATTCACTGTGTAGCCCAGGCTGGCCTTTAACTCTCAGCAATCCTCTTGTCTCAGTCTTTGGAGTGCTGGGATTAGAGGAGTGTGCTACCATACCAGGCTTTTTTTTTTTTTTTAACTTTCTTTTTTTTTTTAATTTTATTTAAAGAGAAAAAAAAGAAAAACAGAAAAAGGGGTAGAAACAATACAGAATTTCAGGGAAAAAAAGCAGTAAGAAATCACTAGTTGATAAATTACATATTGTCTTCTTAAACCTAGATGTTAAAGTTACAAAATTAAAGCATACAAAGTGGACATTCAAACAGTGAGACTGCAAAGAAGTTCAATGATCCAGTAACAATTTAGCAACATGGCTATCAATCCTACACACTCAAACATACATGCAGCCATATCCTCTAGAGCACTTTCTTTTCTTCTTTTTACTTTTAAAGTCCATTATCTGTTTAGTTATATCCTGTTTCAGGTTGCTCAGTACCTTACTGACTTGTTTTGTTGGTGTTATTTACTGTTTAATCACCTTATATAATTCTGTTGCCTTGTTTTTGAGTTTCTCTTCATCCATGATCCATGGATCAGCTTTGGTGGAGTTGGGAGATTTTTGGAGGTATTTTGTTACTTTCTTATCTACTTTTTTTTTTTGAAGGTAGCAAAATACAGCAGAACAAGACAGAACAAACCCATGTGACCGCAGTTCAGTGAAACTACCACAGAACCTCACAGCAAGTCACCAGGACACGAGCAATGGGCTCAATAGTACAGCCCATTTTGTTGACATTAGCTGTTCTTTCAATCAGATAGAGGAAAATGGAAGGAAATATTGAACTTATAAAAACAGAATATTGAATAAAGCAGTACCATTAATCAAAACTGAGCAAAACAGTGATAAAAATATTTGCCTTCAAAGAGATGGTAGAAGGAAATCCCCCTTACTTGCCACGCTACATACATTCATCCTCCAAAAAGATACTCAGACTGCCGGTGCCGACTTGCTAATGGGTGGGGGAGAGTGGATCAATGTCTGATCCTTAGCCTGCACACCAGCAGGACCCCAGCTGCTTACCAGGGCGGAGTGTAGGCCGCCTGTTCTCCCAGCGCCCAAAGTTCCAACATGATGCAGAGCTCAGGAATTGCTGATAGTTCTTGCCTTGGTGCGCCAGTGGTTTGCCAGGCCCCAGCTGCTCACCAGGGTGGTGAGTAGGCCGCCTGTTCTCCCAGCGCCCAAAGTTCCAACATGATGTAGAGCTCAGGAATCGCTGATAGTTCTCGCCCCAGTGCGCCAGTCATACCAGTCTTTATATATATGCATTTTAAAAAAAATTCTGTCTTTTTTGAGACAGGATCTCACTGTGGAGTTCTGGCTGTCCTTGAGCTCTTTTTGTAGGCCAGGATGATCTTGAACTCACAATGATTCTCCTGCCTCAGCCTCTCAAGTGCTGGGATAACAGAGGTGGGCCACCACACCTGCTTCATATGATATTTTTAGAAATGAATTAATGAGGGCTGGGAATTTAGCTCAGTGACATAAGCGCCTGTGAGTTCAATCCCTGGTACCAAAAAAAAAAAAAAATTGTTAACAAGGCATAGTGGCACATACCTCTCTAATCCGAGCTCAGGGGAGGCTGAGGCCAGCCTGTTGGGCTACCTAGTCGTTTAAAGCTCACCTGAACTTCGTGGAGAACAAGCCTGTAATTCCACTACTCTGGGAAGCTGAGGCAGGAAGATGGCAAGTTTGAGCCCAGCCTGGATGACACAGCAATTTAGGGAGACCCTGCCTCAAACAGAAGTGTGCGGCTATGAATGTAGCTCAATGCTGTGGGTTCAATTTCCAGTACTGCAAATAAATAATTTACAAAATGTAAAAAAGTTTGATGAGAAACAAGTAATTCATGTACAAACTGTTTTTTCATTGCCAAGGGGGAAAGGTGACTTTACAGCAGAGAAGGCTGACAGACATCATTTTAAGAATAAACGTAAACATCCCAGCTAATGAGCCAAACTGAAACCGTGTGCCTCTCGGAGTGCAGAGAAGACCGCGGGTGAAGTTCTGCGAAGCTCCATAACCTGAAACTAATCAACAGTGACACACCCGACCGAGGACGGCCTCAAAGTGCCGGGCGCCGGCTCCGAGGGTGGGGCCGTCACAGTGGGGGCGCCATGGGCCCGGCCTCGGGGCGCCGGCGGGCGGGCGGGCTCTGCTTCCGGGCCGCCCCGCTCAGCCCGCGCCGCCAGGAGGCTCCGCGCCTTCCCGCCTTCTGGGGCCGGGCCGAGCCGGGGCGGGCTGCGGGGCGGGCGCAGGCGGAGACGGCGCGACCTTCGTCCCGCAGCCCCTGCCGGGAGCGCAGCGCCTCCGCCGGGCCGGTCCCCACCCTCGGAGCTGGCGTCTGCTCGCCGCGCTGCGCCCCGGGCTACAAATGGCGCCGCTCGCTCTGCGCTCCCGCTGGGCCCAGGCGCCTGCGCCCCTGCGTGAGGGCCTCCGGGAGTCCCAGCAACGAGAACTAACTAGACTTCTAAAAATTATTATAGTAAAAGACATATAAACGTGAAATTTGTCACTTACAACTTTTTTGCCATTAAATACATTCATAGCGTTGTGACATCATCCCCGTCAAAATCTCTTCATCTTTGCTACCAGGATGGACCCAGGGTTTCCACGCGCAAAGCCTACGATGAGCCACATCCCCAGCGCCTCCAGAACTTTTTCACCACCTCCAGGAAAGCCCCCACTCACTGGCAGTCATTCCACATTCTCCTGGCAGCCACCACTCTGCTATTTGCCTCTGCAAACTTGCCTATTCTGGGTATTTCATATAAATGGAATTAAATATTCTATTATCCTTTGTGATTGGCTACTCTCATTGGAAATTTGGTTCATCTATGCTGCACATTGAATATGTGTAAGAACTTCATGCTTTCTAACAGCTGAATAATTTCTTATTTTGCATACACCGTGTTGTGTTTATCCATTAATCAGTTGATGAGCATTGGGTGGTTCCACTTTTTGGTCATAGTGAACACAGCTGCTGTGGGTGTTTGCATTTAAGTTTTGTTTGAACTTCTATTTACTTTTTGGCACCGGGGATCGAACTCACGACCTCACGTTTGTTAGGCAGGCACTTATGCAACTGAGCTAAATCCCTAGTTCTGAACATCTATTTTCAAATTCAGTATTTTGGTGTACATAGCTAAATAGACTTCTACTCTCTTTCTAGTAGAAAAATCCTACAGCCACCTGTAGGTTTTCCCCATTAAGTCTGGAATTCCTGGAGGATATCATTTGTGCTCCACATATCCCTGCTTGTCATGATTTTCCTCATTCCTTCCTTTTTTTTGGTACCAGGGATAGAACTACCATCTTGTGTTTGCCAGGCAGCCATGATTTTCTGGATCTAGGAGATGAGAGGTCAACCCTTCCTGTCCTCTCCAAGGCTCCTTTTCAGGAGACCTGTTCCCTGTCCGTCCATCAAGCATCACCCCCACTCCCAGTCAGAACCTCCAGGTGCTTTGATCTAATGGGGTACTGAGAGTACATCAAGGACATGCAGTGTTGAAGTGTAGGACAGAGCCTCTACCCTTCCACCATCCATCATTCAAAGCAGTGCAGTTTCACCTCCCAGCATCTCACCAAGTTCAAGAGTCATAGTTCATCAATTTCCACCTTACCTCTCTCACTGAAATTTTAGGCACATTTCCTTGGAGCTGAGCTAAGTGACCATCTTTCTTCTGGCCAGATCCTCTAAAAACTTTGTACGGATCAGCTGTGTCCCTCTGCTGACTGTCATACATACATGTTTAACTCTTACCAGTGCTGACAGACTGGTCCAAAGTGGGGACCTACCCTACCTTCATTCTCCCTGCAGGAGTATAGAACCACTGTCCCATCCAACATTCTGGATCCCAGGTTAAACTGTAAAGTAACATTTTAATAAACATCTAGGCTTCATAGATAAAAGATGCCTTGCAACCACTGAATTTTGCCCTTGCAATGCAAAACCTGGCATATAGAAAGAAATGGATGTGCCTGTGTTCCAATAAAACTTTATTTACAAAATTCAGACAGAAAGCATGACTTGGGCTAACCATTGTTCCAGCTAGCAACTTTTTTTTTTCTATTAAATGAAGTCAATGAGTCTTCGAACAAATGGAAGTATAGTGTTAGCAGTTCAGTATTGTTATAGAAACTCTTAAAATATCTACAACTATAAATGTGTTTCTCAAGAGCAGACAATAAGCCCAGCTAGTCTTAAATTAAGCCTCAACATTTTAAAGAATGTAAAATCATATCAATATGTTGCTGAAACAGAACCAACTTCCTGTCTTTAAAAGAGAAATATTTAAAACTTGTTTAAGCAGAAGTCATTTTTAAAACAAAAATATGCACATATGTTTTAAAGATTTATCTTAAGACTGAAATACCAAAACAACAGAAATGAGAAGTCAAAGTTAGATTTTATAGGTTGTAGCCACTAATTTATTTCTTTATTCTCTCTTGATATATATATGAAAGTAAAAATAGCAAAACAACATACAACACTGGACCATATAAACAGACCTAGTACATAGCTATTTAAACATGAAAGCTAATTCAGTTCCAAAAAGCAGAAATTTCCCACTTCATAAAAAAGACACAAGTTGCTTAATATTCAAGGTTATTACCAACTTTAGCTTCTCTCTCTCTTTTTCTTTCCTTTCTTTTTTTTTTTTTTTTGTTTTTTTTTTGGTACCAAGGATCAAGCTCATGACCTCATGCTTGCCAGGAAGGCACTTACACCACTGAGCTAAACCCCCTGCTCTTTTTCCTTTTTTTAAACAGCATTTTGAGAAGTGTGTTATGAGAGGAACTAATCCACTTGGAAGCTTGGTAATAACAAATCAAGTCAGTCTCTGTCTTTCTTCTAAGAGTTCTTGGAAAGTGTGTGTGAGGCTGTAGAACCCAGAGTTTGGAAAGATTATGTCTCCTCTGATTTTTATGTAATCTGCCGTACTTCTTTCTTATGTAAATCCTGTATTAACTTGTTCATCAAACAGTGGTTCAGTTTTCCCACACAGAATCAAAAATGCCCTGGCTTGGCATATTTTCCTCAGAAAATATTTCATATAAAAAAAAAAGGTAAGCTGAGTATGGCAGCACACACTTATAGTCCCGGCATTCAGGAGGCTGAGGCAGGAGGATTGCTGTGAGTTCAAGGCCAGCCTGGGCTACATAAACGAGTTCAAGGCCAGTTTACACTACCCAGCAAGACACTGTCTCAAAAGAAAAAAAAGAAAAAGAAAAAGCTGGTCCTAATATCACAGGACAAAGAGGCTGGAAATCCTATCCTGTTGGGGACCACAAATTCATAATTTTGCATACTTTCCTAAGGGATAAAATGGAGGCTTGGGATTATCAGAACCCCCCTTTTGAGATTTGCCATTGACTGTTCAGGGATGAGTCATCTGTGCCCTCTTGAGTTGTCTCAGAGTTATATTCACAGACAAGATTCTTCTTAGCATAAAACCATCTATGCCCTCTTGAGTCATCCCAAGATTATACTTGTCCATAGAGTCATAAACCTCTGAGACTTTTGCCAAATCTGAATCTTTTGCTAGCCCCACCTATCACTGCATACACCCAGTAAATAGTGGCTGTCTGGGAGTGTTGGGTCGGACCCATCTGGAGACACTGACTTCCCAGGCACTCATGTATTACTAAATTTGTCTGTTTTTTATTTTCTCCCCATACCCTAACCCAGGATATTGGGGCTCTTCACTGGGTCCCTGATACTGTCCAATGGAAATTTCTTGTTTTGAGCTCTATTTAATGGTTCTGTGTGTTTTGCTTTTTTTCTTAGCTAAAATCTTGTCCATTAAAATTCCTTATTAGAATTTCCTGTAAAATAATCACTTGAAGCTGAATACAGTGGTGAATACCTTTTATCCCAGCTACTTGGGAGTCTAAGGGAGGGAATGACAAGTCCCAGGCCTGCCTGGGCAATTTAGAGACCCTGTCTGAAAATAAAAAATGCCTGGGATGTAGCTTAGCAGTAAAAACACTCCTGGATTCAATCCCTAGTACTGGGGGAAAAAAATTGTCCTGGGAAAAATAATTAACTAAAGTTAAATTATTAACTCAATCACATGACAAGATCAACCCTCTTTTCCTATTTCATTCATTCTACAAAACCTGTTCTATCCATTTTGATTCTAGCCATTCTAACATTTGCAGTTCTCTAATCTAGATCAACTTCAAGTTCCAGAAAGTCAGAAAACACATTTGTGAGAGCAAGATGAGCAAGACTTTTTTCTTGAATCTGACTAAGTCTGTTCCTATTCTAAACTGGTTGCAGGGGTGTCTAAATCTGGCTTCATACAAATCAAGAGGAAAATTTAGCTTGAGACTATTTCCTGTTTACCCCTAGGTTGATTTAATCAAATTAAAGGTGATTTGCATCTTCAGTGGCCCTAAATTAACTTTAATCTCCAACTTGATGAATATTTCATTAAGGGCTAGCAATAGTACTTCTAGGCATTTTTAGGTAAGTGGTTAGTCTGTTCTTCTACTACTGGTTGTATATTTTATGCCAGACCTTTAATTAAAAATTTTAGTAGATTTATTAAAATCCACTGATTTGAGAAATATTTCAAATACACTGTCACTGGGCCAGAGATCTAGTGCAACAGGATGGTGCCGGCCTGGCAAGCCCAAGGTCCTGAGTTTGATCCCTGGTTCCAAAGCAACAACAACAACAACAAAAATATACTGTCACTGGTCATCATGATAGTATACAGGATACTGAACTAAATATATGTAGTTTTCTGTTTGGAATAAGATTATCCTTGTCACTTCCCTGAATCATGCCTAATTTACATCTCAAAAACCAGCTACAGAGGTGGGAAAAAGTAACTTCAAGAAAATGTAGGTTATTTTATGGTTGAAAATTTTTACAAGTAAAATGAACTAGTAAAACATATGATATATTAAGTAACTGAACAAAAGAAATTCTGATTTGTGGTATGTGCGTGTGTGTGTGTGTGTGTGTGTGTGTGTGTGTGTGTGTGTGTTTGATGGTGGTTTTGCTGCTACAGATATGTGTGGGTAATATAGGACAAAGAAATTAAATTAACTGCTAAACTTATGACTCTTCCCTCCCTGTCTAAGCATTGCAAGAATGCAGGCCATGCTCACACAAAGCATGCTTTATTACAAGAGGCCAAAACAGCATTTTGGTCTGATAGGTAACCAAGGAAACAAATGCTATCTACGGATGGTCTTTTCTGCCTGCCCAAACATGTTTGTTTGTTATCAGCATTGGCCTGTCAGAACTTGGTTTCTGATCCTAACCAGCTGTGTAAGAAGTAAGAAATAGTCATTTCTTTTCTCTGTAAAACGGAATCAGACTAGACTATTTCTAAAGTCCTTTCTAACTCTCAAATCCTTTGATTTAATGGTCCTATGCTATATCTACCCAATTTCCAGAGTAGTAGCCAGTTCACACAGCCAGCCAAGATCCAATCCAGACACCATGGGGCTCCTCCCCATTTGTCACAGTAATAATATTTTTCTTCTGCCTTATTACACTGGATCAACAGAACAGGAAGTTATGTTTTATGTTTAACTGATAAATAATAATTGCATGTATTATATTATTGTTTTTTAAAATTAGGAAGTCATAGCATGTGAAATGTATTTTCTAAAGACAAGAATATTCTGAAATAT
Organism: Hydrochoerus hydrochaeris; assembly: GCA_004027455.1. NCBI lineage: Eukaryota > Metazoa > Chordata > Mammalia > Rodentia > Hydrochaeridae > Hydrochoerus > Hydrochoerus hydrochaeris. The sequence continues at coordinate 150,495 of PVLA01004483.1, forward strand.
GCATTCTATTTCTTACATACCTGAGTAAATAGGTAATTTAAACACTATTAGTAGCCAGGCGTGGTGGCTAACGCCTGTAATACCAGCACTCTAGGAGGCTGAGGGAGGAGGATTGTTGCAAGTTCAAGACCAGCCTGGGCTTCAAAGTGAGCTCTGGGCCAGCCTGAACTGCATAGCAAGATCTTGTCTCGAAAAGACAATAAGTAAATAAATAAACTATTAGTGTCCAAAGCTACCACTTTTGGAAAAGGCAAGCAATTCCATAAACTTGTTTAAATTGCTAATAGAGAAGACTACTGGGTGGGAAGGATCTCAACAAAAGCAGTTTAGACAAGAAAGACTTTTTCAAAACTGGAAGCCTGGGCTGGGATAGCCTCGGGGGCCCTGTACTTGCCCCTTGTCATACCCAGCACACTATATTAAAACCACTCAATTATTGATCTCCCTGATTTTATACATTGCAAGCACTTAGAACATAAGAATTGTTCATTGAAGAAACAATAATGAATGGCTTATGCCTAGGACTTGATAATTGATAGCAATATAAGAGGATAACTGATGAGTGAATAACCAGCTATCCTCACTTACTGATGTGCTAGAACAACAACCACAGGCAGGAGTAACACCATGTGACATAACCCTAAGAGATACCACTGTCAAGAGCCTGGTGCCTATTGGGGCTGAGTAGACATATGATTGATGCAGTCTGCGGAAGTTCCTATTCCATAATACCCTACAGTATCATACACTATACCTCCCAAATATGGATAGCACCAAAGGCTACATGACATTTTGATGGGGCCATTTTGATTATTTATCCAACTCTTACACATACTTTAGCAAAATTCGCAAGCAGTATTAGTCATAAGCAGCTAAGTACAAAGAAGGATTATTCAAGACAGGAAAAATGAGCTGATGTTAGCTATATTTAGTAAGAATTCCTTTGACTATATTTTATAAGTATTAAGTGGAATATCTACAATGTAATTGCTTTGCATACTTTTTGGTTAGGGATTAATAAAAGCTATTTCCCATTTTTGTTGTTGTTGCTGTCATTGAGACAGAGTCTCATCATATAGTGCATGCTGGCTTTGAACTCCCTATGTAGCCCAAACTTGCCTCAAACTCTTGGCAATCTTCCTGCCTCAGCCTCCCAGGTGCTAGGGTTACCAGCATGTGCCACCAGACCTGGACAAGGCTGATCTTGAACTCACTATGTTGCTCAGGCAGGCCTCCAACTCATGTTGATCCTCTTGCCTCACCCTCCTGAGTGCTGAGATTACAGATGTTCACCACTACACCCAGCCCTATTTCCCTTCTGAGTGAGATTTTTGACCTTTAGTTATCTTTTCTAGCTCTGCTCCTCTGGCAACTAATAGAGTCACGTTAACTATGTTGCCAAGCTACATTACTTAGAGTAGAAATGGTAAACTGCATCTGGACTGGGCTTGGAGAACTATAAATGTGTTGGGGACCACAAATTCACAATGGCTAACTGTGCACATTTCCCTTTGGGATAATAGGGAGGATTAGGATTATTGGTGATAGGTTTTCCCCCACACAGTTCTGTCATCATAGTGGAGGTCCAACATGGCAAAGAAACCACAAAAGACACCTTATCAGACTTCTTCTTGATCAAAACCAGACTTCCTGTCCTTCCTTCCTGTGTCACCAAAGATTCCCCAACCCCCAAACTGTGCATACTAACATGTAACACCCATCCATCACTGTCAGCTAACCAGACTCCTGCCCAGACCCATCTATATAAGCAGCCCCCAGCCCTTTGTCTGGAGAGAGAGCTCCCATATTCCCAGCATGTGAGTCTCTCCTGTGCTTGTATTAAAGGCCTTTCTGTGCTTTGTCTCCTTTCTTGTTATTTCTGAGCTGCTTAGATTGAGTGCCCAAAAATAGTCAATCAACAGTACCACCTCTACAATGAGATTTCCCATTGACTGTTCTGAGATTTCCCGTTGACTGTTCTAAGCATAAGATTATCTACACCTTCCTAAATCATCTCAGGATTATATTCAAGGACAAGATACTTCCAAGCATAAGATTATCTATGCCTTCTTGAGTCTGAGTCTTCTGATGAATGGTTATCCTTTACTAGCCCCACCTATCACTGTATATACAGAATAAATAGTGGCTGCTTTGGGAGTAGGGGAGGCTGACTGAGAGGCATTTGACTTCCCAGCCACTGATGGAATACTGTATTTGTCACTGTCTTTCATTTTTCTTGTCTTGGTATTGACAATTGGGACTCTTGGCCAGGTTCCCAATATAAATGCCTGAAGGGAAGCCATAGCATTGGGTTTCCCAAGTACAGTGACTCTTGCAACTGACATGACTTTTATAGAACTCTCAGAGATTATGTCTATGGAGTTGTTATAAGAGATATTTGTTCCCGTGGGACAGAGGCTTTTAAACCAAGGCAGCTTCCATACTTGACTCATCTGTCTCCTGGCACCTGAGCTACATCATACAGGCAGGTGCAGGAACTCAGGTAGAGGAACAACATCTGGTTCTTCAATGCCATCCAGCTGTGCTTCCCATTATTTGTCCTTTTAAGAGAATCTGATGCTAAACTTGGTGGCTGATAAGCTTGAATGTTTGTAAATATTCAGTTGAGCCTAAGTAGACCTCAGGAAAGCACTATAGTACCATTCGTTTTTTTCTCATAGTAGTAGAGACAGGGGCTATGGATGGGTAGTGAAAAATGTACAACAGTCTGGTATTTTTTTTTCTGTTACCAAAGAAAATCCTGATCATACCCTTCTCAATCCTCCTGACAGATAATCCATATCCATCACACATCACCAAAACCTGTATCTCTGACCAATATCATCCCTCACAATCTCCAAGCTTGTTACTACGAAACCTTCATCAAAACACCTAATCCCCACTATAACCTCCACTGACAAAGGTTTCCAATCAAATGATAGATATAAAAATTGTCCCCACAAAGCCAGAGTTGTCAACAAAGAGATGGCAACAGAAAAAATTATCTATATGGCAGGTCAAAACAGATGCCAAATGTTCACCTTCTGCTATGAAGATTTTGTATCATCTGATCACATGATAACATGACTTACTGTCACCTTTTAAAACTAGGACATGTTAGAAGCCAAAAAACTATTCTTTTCTCCTCTAAAACTTTTCATTTATCTCTACAGAAGCATCATTTGAAAACAATAATTCAAATTTCCAGTACTACAATGAAAGGTTTGAAAAATCTAGGAATATTAGGCAGAAAGAGAACCGTAAAAGAAACAAAAAGCAATGAAACATCGTCTATCATATGCAAATGAATAAAATGCCCCCACTTTGGGTTAGAGAATCCCATAGTCACAAAAAAGCATAAAACAAGCTCCAGAAATCAACAATAGGAAGTGTAGTGGCAATGTTCAAACAGAGCGAGACAGGGACTTCTCAACCACCCAACCCTATTCCCTCCCTACGCTAGAACTCATAGACATCTTTCTTTCCCCAGTGCACAAAGGACCCACAAGCAAACCTAGATAAAAATCCCAATAGAAGTCCGAGGCCTCTCTGCTCCCACCGCTCTCGATCAGCACACACAGCCCTGCCTGGTAACCTCCTCTTGGCAGGTCTGTTACAACCTCAGTGAACAACAACAAACAACCCACCATAACATCTGCAGCCGTCAGAATACTCAACTTCACAACATTTTGCAGGTCACTAAAGGGCAGCTTTCTTAAAGAATATTCTTTAGTGGCTGCCAAAATATTTACACCAGTCTACATTCCCACTAACGTTGAAGGGTTCCTTTTTCCCCCACAGCCCCACCAGCATTTGTTATTGGTTGATTTCTTGATGATAATTACTCTTTCCGGGGTGAGGTGGAATCTCAGTGCTGTTTTAATTTGCATCTCTCAAATGACCAGTGATGTTGAACAGTTTTTCATATATTTATTTTCCGTTTGTACAAAGACTAAAATATACAACAGATATTGTGAAATGGGAAGAATTGTTCAAAAGGAAAGAAGAACTAGGGTGGGGGGAGGGAAAAGGAAGGAAGTGAAAAAAACAATTAAAAAAAGAAAAAATGGAAACAAATCTTTGCACATAGGAGAAGATGGGTTGAGGAGAGGGGGAGGAGATTGGGAAAAAAAGAGGAATCAAAAAATATCATGTATGGATACAAATTCTCTACAATGAATATGATCATTATGTATATCTAAAATGTACAAATAATCTTAATTAACAAAAAAATTAAACAAAATGACATCTTTCTGCCAAATGATCAGAAATAATAATATTCAGGGTCACTTCTTTCTTTCTTCTTTTTCTGAGACAGGGTCTTACTATGTAGTTCAGGCTGGCCTTGAATTCACTTTTTATCCCTGGCTTTGGACCACAGTAATCCTCCTGCCTTGACCGCCTGAGTGCAGTGATGACAGGCTTGTACCACCACGGCTAGCTTCAGGGTCATTTCCTTTTTTAGTATATGTGATGCCTAAAGTAGCATCAGGGTCATTTCTTAAACACTTAGAAGACTTATTTACAGCCCTTTCCAGTTCTTAAGAAGAGGGTCTCCTTCCCCTAAGAGAAACAATATTTCAAGAATGTCACTTTTTAATGCCATTACAAGTAGGAATCTTGTTCTCATTCATACACTGTATCTACCATGGAACAAAAATATCCCTTTTTTGGATTTGGACTGAATGTGTTGGAAAGATGCCAGAATATAAACTCAACCTCTAATGGTGATTGTTGGGCCCAGCTCTGAATTTACATATTCTAAAAATGTCACAATAGGCTGGGGTATAGCTCACTGACAGGACACTTGCTCAGCATGTGTGAAGCCCTGGGTTCCACTCCTCACAAAGGGATGGGGTGGGGTGGGGGTGGGGTGAAACCCCAGAAATTAAGCATCAAAGAAACTGACTAGAAATACTGACCATCAAATGTGAACATTAATTTAAAAAAAGAGCAGTTTTTCTTTAAAAAAAAAAAGGACCAGTTTATGATCTGATGGTCCAGATAAAAGAAGTATCTCTTTTCAAAGTAATGGAATTCATAGTTATTACTGATAACTGGTCATATTGTATATTTCGCAGATTTCAAGCAGTAACTGAGGAATGCAACAATCAGACATCAGGAAAGAAAGCAAATCCTTTAAATAGTAAGTTTCATGTTCTGTTTTCATCCCAATAATTCTGCTACTATGTAATTTAGCAAAAAGGTCAGAGCCTAGTTCTGGGTGTATGAATCAGTTACAATCTCCAAGTTTCCACATCACAAACCAAAATCAGATTTTGGGTAAACTGTGGACCTTTTCACTTCAGACACAGAAAACAAACTTAAAGGTCACTCATTAAAGATCATTTTAAAAATTCAACTTTAGAAGCCAAATGTGAGGTTGCACACCTGTAACCCTAGCCCTTGGGAGGCTGAGGCAAGACCATCACTGCAAGTTTGATGCCAGCCTAAACTACATAGTGAGACCCTGTCTCAAACAAGCAAGCAAACAAACAAACAAAGCGGGCGGGGGGGGGAGTCCAATTTTATCTTAGAGTGGGGTTTCTGACATTTTGCGATAGATAACACTTTGCAATGTGGGGCTGTGCTATGGATTATAGGATGTTTAGCAGTATGGCTGGCCTCTACCCACTAGAATCTGGCTGCACCCTGTCTTGTGTCATAACAACTTAGAACAACCCCAAATGTTCAAATCTTCAGGGCAAACTCACTCCCCACCGAGAAACACTGTCTTACAGTGAAATCTCTAAGGTGAAATTTTTTACCCAGTGATAGGAATAGGTCACAGGATCACCAAAGAGGATCATGGAGCCACTAGACAGTAGGCAGAGAAGTTGAATTGTGAGGTAGAAAAGTTATATTTAGGGGGCCATGGATTTAGCTCAGAGGCATAAGTGCTTGCCTGGTAAGCGTGAGGTTATGAGTTCGATCCCCAGTATGAAAAAAAAAAGAAAAAAAGTTATATTTAGCACATTAGAAATAGACAAAACAGCAAAACTAGCAAATATACTCCTTGAAAATAAATCTACACATCTATTTAAGTTTCTTTTTGACATAGTCTTTCTGTTTTAAAATAACAGCTAGGCCAGGTGTAGTGGTACACCCCTGTAATCCTGGCAACTTGGGAGCCTGAGGCAGTAGATCACTGTGAGTTTGAGGCCAATCTGGGCTACAAAGTGAGTTCAAGGCCAGCTTGAATTGCATAGTGAAATTCTGTCTTAAAAAGACAAATAAGTAAAATAATAGCTAATATGTTCATTTCAGGTAAGAAAATTTTTCTAGTCCCTGATCTTTTTCAGAGTGTAACTCTGGATCTAGAATTATATTTTTCAATATGACCTGTGGACAAGATTGGTTTTTAAATTTCTAATCTGCAGAACAATCTGTGATCTCTCTGGATGGCCTGGTATCCAACCTTTGAGGGAGGTGCTTACCAGGTACCACCCTGAGCTGGTCCATGCCCTGTTCAAAATAAGGCCACTAATCATATATGTGGATGTCACATGTCACAGAATGTCAAAGTTTCATGAAACCTGAGTGCAGCAGTGTATACCTGTAATTCTAGTGACTTAGAAACACTGAGGCAGGAGGATCACAAGCTCAAGGTTGGGCAGCTTAGTGAAACTGTCTCAGAATGGAAAAATGAAAAGGGCTAGGGATGGTTCAATCCTCAGTACCACAGGAAAAAAAGGTATCATAAAATTTCTATATGCTTATGCTTAATTTCTGATTCTCTGGTCTCAGAATACAATTTACAGAGCAGTGCTTGCCTGTGGCCGTAGTTTGACAAGCACTGTCCAAGAACTATAACTACAACAGAGAAGTATCATTTAAACAATTTTCTAAGGTAGAGCACGTACCCTAGCATTGCAAAACGAACAACCCGAAACCAAATTTTTCTAACTCTTCAACAACCAGGTCAATACTTATAAGCTAACTCATAAGGCTTTTACTGTTATTGTTGTTGTTGTTGTTCAAGAGGCACACACATAAAGCGATTGTATTGCCTTTCAAGATACACTGTACTAATATTATAGGAAAGCAAGAGATTTTCTCAAAAAAAAAAAAAAGGTTTTCTTTTAGAACACACTTTGGGTACTTTAACATAATCATGAAAGTACTTTCAAGTACATCCTTTATCCACAGTATCTCCTCTCCTTTAACACATTTAGCCTTGCCACGTGTGGTGGTGCACTCCTGTAGTCCCAGAACTTGGGAGGCTGAGGCAGGAGGATCATTTTGAGTTCAAGGCCAGTCAGCCTGGGCTATATAGTGAATTCAAGGCCAACTGGAACTACACAGAGAGACCTTGTCTCAAAAGAGAAAAAGTTCAAAAATAAAAAAAGAGAAAAAGTTCAGGCATTTTTGTTAAAATGTGCGATTGCAGAGTGGGCAGACAAGTTTTAAAGCCTGTTCTATTAATCGTCTTTTTTCTTTCAAGGTCTTTTAAAAGCTAAATGATTTAGATGAACTTACTTTCCTTCCAATTCAACTTTGGGGCATAAACTGAGTAAAACAACATCAGGAGTAGCTACATTTTCAGGTTACACAGCAATGTCTCTGAGAAATGGCTGGAAAACACAGAAGAGCATTTTGAGTTTAGAGAAGATGACTTGTATGCTATCAGAACGTACGTGTGTGTGTGTGTGTGTGTGTGTGTGTGTGTGTGTGTGTGTTGAACAAATCCCAAACCAGACAGGGCAACCACCCACCTGCCCTGGCTCTCATAGGCTTTCTTTCTGAGGCAAATTAAAATTTAATTCACCTGGGCAATCTAGGGCGCCCTTCATGAGACTTTTAGCTCATTTCCATGCTCATTGCACTTAAGTACTCCCAGCCTTTAAAATTACAGCCTTAGCTTCCAACAGTGACTTTTCTTATCACATAGACAGACGTCCCTGCCTAACTTTATGTGAGTGAAACTTCCTCTTTAATACTTTCCCAGAAAATTAAAATGTGGAATCCATTAGGAGGGAGTTGGCAAAGGGAAGACTGATTCCAAAACTTTGCATATTCTTACCACCTTTTCAGAGAAAGAGAATGATGACAAAGGAATGCAGAGGACTGAGACAGTGTGAAAACAAGTTTGGTGATTTTCTTCTCTTCCTCCCAACCAAAGTTAGATGCATAGTACGAAAGACAAGAAGCCTCTCGTCCAATCTTGATTCACTCAAAATTAAGGAACAGCTGGCAAAACCCTCAGAAACCAAGGGTATCACACTAAAAGGCTGTCGGTCTTTTCAGTTACAAAAGCCAGCCTCTAACCCAACCTAACAAAAATGCAATTATAGTGACAGTGGAAAAATATTCCTTTTGGGATTCCCATGAAATCAGACAAATGGTGCCTTTCACCACAGAATGAGCAAGAACACAGTCTAAAGCATCTTCCCTACTAATTTATTGCTATGTAAGCGTCTCTTGGTCTGATAGGTTGGGCCGAATCCGTGGCCTGTCGTCAGAGCCCTCTCTGGCAGGGTCATTCTCCTCACCAGATTCCACATAGATTGGCCAGTCATTGTCTGTGTCACTCTTCTCCTGGCTTTCAGATGAAGCCTCCACCAGGCTAAGGTTAATGGGCATCAAATTATCATCATCCTCGTGAGCGTCTGTGACACAAGTGCAGCTGTCACATAGCCCAAAACGCCGCAGCCCCTGTGAGAGGTGGCTCGTGAAGGTTCTTCTGCAGCCCTTGCAGATGATTGGACGATTAGATCTGTGCACCTGTGATCGCAAGCAGACACATGTCACATAAAAGGGGCTGAGCCATGCTCCAGTGGCCCAATGTGACTTGGCCCCTGCCTGATCCCTAGCCTCACTTCCTGTCCTCTTTCCCTTGCTTTCTCTACCTGTCTGAGTCTCACCAACATCCTTTTCACCCCAGGGACATTGGCCATGCATGCAGCGTTCCTTCCTCTCCATTGCCAACTCCTGGACCCTCTCTAAGACCTTTCAAGGAAGTCTCCTATGATATTCTAGGCCAGCTTAGGTTCCTTGACTGTATACGCTTGAATATATATATATATATATATATATATATATATATATATATTGGTACCAGGAGTCAAAATGAGGGCCTTAAGCTTGCCAGGCAGGGCCTGTGCTGTTGAGCTATATCCTGTCTTCTTTTTTTGTGCTTCTCACAGATTAGTGATAAAATTTAGTAGGCTGTGAGCTCCAAAAGGGTGGGGATAGAGGTAATTTCATTCATTCCTGGATCCCTACTGCTTGTCTGCTCCCTAAAGAGTACTCAGTGAACTGATCAGGGTTTTAGGCTTTTATAAAATATACCTGGGATTGGGATATAACTCAGTGGCACAGCATTGTTCACCTTGGATTGTTCCATGATTAGGAAGGCAGATTGGAGAGACAGTAGATTCCCCAGATGTGTCAGCTGATGCCTCGCCCTAACTTTCTCACTGATAAATGTGTTGTTTACTCAGGAGAAGAGCTTTATCCCCTAGAAAAAGAGAACCCAATCTCCTCTCCCACACAGCTCCTTTCAAGGACAGTAGCCCCTCTGCAAAAGGAACAGTCTTTCTAATGTGTGCACTCTTCGGGAACTCCAGTCAGAAGGGCTTTGAGAAGCCATCAGAGCCTCTCTTTCAGAGTTCTAGATAGAGAATACACTAGAGGAAGGAACAGCAGCTGTGTTGGCACAAGCCTGTAATCTCAGCATGTGGGAGGCCTTGGGCAGGGGAGTGGAGTTCAAGACCATCCTGAGCTACTCAGCAAGACTCTGTCTTAAAAAACAATAAACAACAACAATGACAAAGGGGAGGACATGGGACAAGGAGAAGCTACTGCAGACCAATCAATGATTATCACCATCCCAGTGGGTGAGGAGAGTGAGTGTAAAGTGGCACCCCGTGATGGCTTTGATTTGTATTTACCCTAGGAGTAATAATGTTGGAGAAATGTCTATTCAAATCCTTTGCCTACGTTTAATTGGATGGTCTTTTTACTATCTTATTGTAACAGTTATTTGTATATTTTAGACATGTCCTAGCGATATTTTATCCCATCCTAGGGGTTTTTCATTTGTTTGTTTGTGGTGCTGGAAATTAAATACAAGTCCTTTACAGTAAACTATATCCCTAACCCTTTTTAAAAAGATGTCTAGCTGGGTGTGGTGGCACACACCTGTGATCCTGCACTCAGGAGGCTGAGATAAGAAGATCATTGTGAGTTCCAGGCCAATTTGAATTGCATAGTGAAACCCTGTCTCAAAAAAATTTTGAAAATAGAATAAAAAAGAGATCTAAATTATTGAGTTTTTAAAAATTAAAAAAAATTATTAGTATATGTTTATATAATGAGCATGTTCATTATCAGGAGTTAGTGTATGTACATAACATATCTTTATTTTTTTTAGCCTCTTTCCCTCTTCCTCCTCCCTGCTCCTAAACCACTAAATTGCATAGGCTGGGCTGGCACTTATGATCCTCTTGCATCAGCCTCCCAGAGTGCTGAGATTGTAGGCATGCAGAACCATACCTGGCTCAGTTTTTGTTTCGGTGCTGGGGATTGAACATAGGGCCTCACGGATCCTCACCATGCCTGCACCCGCTGAGCTATACCTCCATTTTGCTGTTGTTGTTGTTGATGATGATGCCGTTTTGAGACAGAGCCTCATTCTGTAGTACAGCTGGATTCAAATTTATAATCCTCCTGCCTCAGCTTCCCAAGAACTAGAATTACAGGCATGTGCCACCATGTCCAGGTTCCAGCCCCACGTTTTTGATAGCGTCTTTTGAAGTCCAAACTATTTTGATGTTGGATTTTCTAGAGATTGATTACCTTATTCAAAGGTGATCATAAATGCAAAATCTTTCTAAGTGGCCTGAATTACCAGCCCACATGGAGACAATCCCATGGGCAGCTAGTTAGAGGAGAAGTTCCCTTGGGATGAGCCCCCTTTACTGGCCATAGTCAACTCTTAAACGGCGGCACCCTGCTCCCACCCCAGGTGGGAAACTGAGGGTGCAGCTTCCCTTTGGCATCACACCAGCAAAGAGAGACCTACATGTCCTTGTCTGGGCCCTGTTGTTCTCTGCCTTATGACAGCAATCCCTGAAATATTCTTAACTTTTTTGACTCTTTCCCTCAGAAAGCAAGTTTGTTACCATTTGCTTAATTTTAAGGGCTACCAGCCCTGTTGCACTCTCTCTCTCTCTCTCTCTCTCTCCCTTTTTTCTTTCTTTGACGGGGTCTCGCTGCATAGTTCAGGCTTGCCTTGAACTCACTTTGTAGCCCAGGCTGCTCTCAAACTCATGGCAACTCTCTTGCCTCAGCCTCCTGAGTGCTGGGATTACAGGCATGTGCTACCATACCCAGCCAGCCCAGTTTTAAATCTGTAGCAGAAACGTATGCTCAGAATTCTCAGGAAATCCCCCAGCAGACACATAAGTGAGCACAAGCTGCTGCCTTTATCCTCACATTAGGTAAGAAGAGGCACAGCCCTTGGCTCGAGAACACTGCCGAAGAGCACGCTGTGGCAGGGGCACTTACACTCAGGGCGTGGCTTCGCAGGTGCTCCTGTCGGGTGAACCTCTTGCCACAGGTCTCGCAGGGGTAGGGACGCTCACCCGTGTGGGAGCGGATGTGGCGCTTGAGGATGCCCTTCTGTTTGGCCGTGTATGGGCAGAAAGGACACTTGTGGAGCTTGATGGGGACCACCAGCACATCACCTGAAGAACCCAATGCATCAGTTTAGCCGCACTGTAAGCAATGACAACCCCAGCCACCCCTGAAGGTGGGGATTTGGTGCTGGGGGATTCCACCGGCCGGCTACACAGGGAAGATACCAGCTCCACCACCAGCCAACAGCAAGGCACTGTCTGCAGTTACAACCCTGTCTGGCTCCCAGGCAGCCGGAGGATAAAGTGGGCTTCTGATATCAGGTTATGGGGACAACAGGAGGTACCAGCTCTCACATTTCTCTGAATGTGGTTCACAGTCTGAAATACAGCCTACATTACAACCACAGAACTCATGTGCTATCGTGTGGATAGCTGAAAAACCTTCCCAAACCAACACTCTCTGGGAATGACTACTGTTTGATTTTATTATAAGGTGAGAAGTGAGCTGAATGTGGTGGTGCACACCTGTAATCCTAGCTCTTGGGAGGCTGAAGCAGGAGGATCATCCTGAGTTCAAGGCCAGCCTAGGCTACAAAGTGAGTTCAAGGCCATCCTGAACTACATAATGAAATCCTGTCTCAAAGATAGAGAGACAGACAAACAGAAATGAGACCTTGTTAGGAAATGAACCATGTCACCACAGAATTTATACCCTCAAAGTCCTAACTCTTAATGTGACTATTCTTGGAGATACAGCCTTTAAGGAAATAACTGAGGCTAAATGAGGTCACGAAGTTGAGGTTCTCTCTACTGCTAGGACTGGGGGCCTTATAAGAAGAGGAAAAGACGTCAGAACTTAACTGATGTTTATTTCTCCCCCACCTCCACCCCTTCTCACACTACCCATGAGTCTCACATAGAGGAAAGGCTTTGGTGAGATACCATGAGAAAGTGGCTTTCTGCAAACCAGGAGAAGAAACCTCACTGAAAAACAGACCTGCCTGCACCTTGATCTAGGACTTCAAGCTTCGCAACTGTGAGAGAATACATTTCTGTTCAGCCACCCAATCTGTCCTAGTCTGTTACAGCAGCCTGAAATGACTAATTTAGACCCTCTGAAATGATTTCATTACCTTCAAAAATTAGAAAGACTCCTATGATTGGGTCAGACTTTCAGACCAAAATTCATGGAATTTCTTCCACGAATATGTAGAATAAATTTGCTATAATGAACCTCAAATTGTGTTGTATTGTTTTGAGACAAGGTCTCACTATGCAGTTGAGGCTGGCCTTGACTTCACTTTGTGGCCCAGGCTGATCTCAAAGTTGTAATGATCCTCCTGCCTCAGCCTCCTGAGTGCTAAGATTACAGGTGTGTGCCACCACACTTGGCTTCCAGCATTTCTTCACTGATTAAGTGGTCCATATTCTTATCATCTCTTTCAACACTAGACTAACTCCTCTGGGAGCATCTCAGGATACGTAACAGGGATTTGTCTTCTTTGAAGTACTGCAAAAAGTATGGCAAGCACAATTCCCAGAAAGAGTTGATATCCTTTTGTGTAAGGGTGGAGACTATTCTGTTTGGTTTCTAGCTTCAACATTTGCAAAATGTTAACAATGCACAACATTTTGCAAAATCTATGGTGACTCCAAAATCTGTTTCCTAGGATAAAGCAGCATTTTATAGTTCATCTCTGCCTACATAAGTAGGATGTGCTCTTTCTCGCTGATCACACTACAGACTCTGAGATGCTTCTAAGAGTTGTAGTAATGAAAAAGAAGAAGAAAAAGAGTTATAATAATTTGTTTCCTGGGATAAAAGCCATTCATAATTCATTCTCCATCTCACTCTTCGGATGTTGGGGAATCTTTCATTTACCCCATCAGCTTGGTCTTGTACTATACCCTTGATTGTTTACAAAAAAACATAAAGTAAAATGGCCCAGCCTAAGTCCTTGGTTAAAAAAAAACTGTTAACTACTTTTCCATCTGGTGCATGTGTGTGTGTGTGTGTGTGTTTGTGTTACTAGGAATCAAATCCAGAGTCTCATGCATGGTCGGCAAACTCTCTGCTACAGAGCTAACTCTGTAGCTTGTATCTCTCCTTTAGAGAAATATGAATTGTCTCATTGCTTTCCATCTTCTTTTGTGCTCTGACTTGTATTACAGGGGGTAGTCAAAATATATGGTGAATGTTTAAATTCTTTTTGTACCAGAAATTGAACTCAGGACCTCATACTTGCCAGGCAGGTGCTTGTGCAGCTGAGCTATATCACCAGCCCTGAATGTTTAAATTTTTTAAAATTATTACAGTAAAAGAAAGGCATGTTGCCATTAATTCCCTTCAAAATATTCCTCTTTGCTCCAAACACACTCATCCCATTGTCCTTCCCACTTTCTAAAAACAGTTCTAGAAGTCCTCTTCCGTGTCTTTACAAAGTGTGATAAAACAACACAGTGAATGCTGCTGCCAAGTGCCACTCAAGCAAGAAAAGGTGGGTTCATAAAAACACGGTCAGAGTCAACTCCTACTGTGCTCAAGTAAAATAACACCTGAGCACCACTCCCTGGATCAGCCCTAGAAATGTGTGGCTGACTTCATGACAGCAGTTTCAGCAGAGGGAGGAGGAAGCCAGACTGCAGCAGGCTCAGCAAAGAGCAAGAAATAAGACAGTGAACTTTCCAAGAAGAGGTGGAAAGGATACTGGAGCTGGGAGGCAGGAGTCCAGGGGAGGAGAGACAACCTTAGGCGTTGACAGTGTCTGCTAATGTGATGGATGAGAAACGCTGATACCCAGTGACTGTAGCAGCTTCCTAACTGGTCTCCCATCCCTGGTCTCCCATCCCTACAACATCCTGTGCTGAGGCCAAATTAGTCTTCCTCAGGCATAGATCCTGCCCATTCCCAAGCTCAGAAACTATCCAAATCTCCTATGTGCCTAAAGATAAGGCCTCACCTCAGCATTTTGGTTTTCCATGACCTGATTCCAGGCAAGTACTCCCTACATCTCTCTTCTCAGCCTGGTATGCCACGTTATGCAGTCGCCCTAGTCTCCTAGCAGGAAGCCAGTTCTCCTGCACGCTCTGAGTGTCTTTCAGCACCCAAAGGAGAGGATGTAATTTCTAATTGCTTTTTGTCTTCTAAGACACCATCAGTTCTTTGAGGGCTGCATCCATACCAGACTTATCTTGATGTCGTTGCCAGGAAAGTGCTCAAATATTGAAGTAAATGAATGAATAACCCAACAAATCAATCCTACTGTGTGACACTGGCACTTGGCAGAAATTTACCCTGGAGCTGTGTGAATGAAATCAAAAGTAACAGAAAATAGACACAGCCTTGTCACAGAACCCAGCAGTTAGAAACCTGACTCTCCACGTGATTGGGACAGGACTTGAGTAATGGTGGCACAAACCAAAATTACTATTCCTTGACACTTCTGCTTACAGGCTGAGAGGCTGAGGGCAAAATTGTTGCAATGACATCCTGGAGCCACTTGTGTTGTCCTCGCAGTTTCTCCAGTGAGTGAAATGATGCCAGCCCAGCTTTCTGAATTAAGCTGTGTCATTTACTACCCATTCTGCACTCAGGAAATTCACTAAGTGCTTCCCAGCCTCAGTTTCTCCACATGTCCTCTGCCAAATGCATGGGGCATTAGGAGAATCTAGTGGATGTGAAAGAGTGGTCACAGCTTGTAAAATGCTGTTGGGTACAATGAAAGAATTTCAACACAGTGTGTTCACTGAAGCAGTTAGTATAAAGGTGTTTTTGTTTTTGAGACAGTGTCTTGCTACATTGTTTAGGCTGGCCTTGAACTCAGGGCAATTCTCTTGCCTCAGCCTCCCCATGGCTGGCAGTAGTTAGTATCTTAACCAAAAGCTAGTTAAACTAGAGTCTCTGAGGACCAGAAGCAGGATTTTCAAATTTCTTAGGGTAGTTTTAATCAGACATATGGTATATCTTTAAGATGAAAAAAAGAGAAGTAAAAAAGATCTCAAGACAGTTGTTTAGCAGGAATGAAAGTAGTTGATCTCCCTTTATTTAAAAGGCTTTCACTATTCAATATTGAAGGTGAAGCTGGGCGTGGTGGTGCACACCTATAATCCCAGAACTTGGGAGGCTGAGGCAAAAGGATCACTGTGAGTTCAAGACCAGCATGAGCTGCAAAGTGAGATCAAGGCCAGCCTGAATTGTATAATGAAACCTTATCTTAAAAGGATCAAATAAATAAATAAAATTGAAAGTGAAACCAGAAATGTGTTTTGTTAATGTATTGTTCTGGAGTCAGTTTTCATCAGCAAGATGGCAGCCATGTTGATTTCTGTCACCCACCAGAGGCCTATCATCTCATCAGTTAAGAAGAGTTCATCATGTTAGTTTCTCTTTCAGATTTGCTCAAAGAAACAGCCAAGTTCTCTTATAACACAATACCTATGGCCTAGGAGTGTCTGTGGTGGGGTCTATGCTTAGCATTCATGTAGGCCTTGGGGTTAGTCCCCAGTACCCAATCATAGGCCTCAGACATAAACATGCACATATGAGCCTACAAAAGGATACAAAAGTTGACTCCCATGAAAACAAACAGTATAAATCTCCTTTGTAATAAAATACATTATCATACGTGAGAAAACATTTTGGTAACCTCACAATAATTCTGAGAAAAAGCAAAGCAGGAAAGATCATTCTCATTTCAAAGATAACAAAACTGGCTCAGAGAAGATCAGTTATCAAGACAGGGACATCTTTCCACATCTCCAAGTTGCCCTCAACATGTTTGCACAGTCAGCCATCAGTATCCATGATGAAAAAATTTGGAAAAAATTGCGTGTACAGAGAACATGTATGGACTCTTTTTTCTTGTCATTAGTCCTTTGACAATATTCTATAACAAATATTCCCATAGCATTTTCACCGCAATAGGTATTGGAAGTAATCTAGAGATGATTTAAAGGATGCAGGATGATTTGTGTAGATTATGTGCAAATATTACATCATTTTATGTAAGGGATTTGCGCATCCACAAATTTTCTTATTGAAGGGGAAGCCTGGGCCCAATCCCTCACGGATAAGGAAAGAGGACTATACTCTTGTCCAGATAAAACACAAAACTCTTAAAGAAACAAGGCCCTGTATACAGCAGAGGCTCCATGAATACCCATTGGTGGTGGTAGTAATGGCATCAGTGACGGTGGCAGTGGCAGTGATGGTGGAGGCGATGATGGTAGTGATGACAGGGCAATGGCCACGATCACGATGATGGAGGATATAGGCACAGAAGGTTCATGCTTAAGGACCAGAGATGACGAGTGTTAAGAGAGCTCACCTGAGTCCTCTCCACACCAGTCAGCCTGGACGTCCACCACGGAGCTCATGGCAATCCCCGCCCCTTCCGGTCTTCCCTCCAAACCTCGGGAGAAGCGATGGTCTGTGTCATCTTTACTCTGGACAGCACCATTGCGCAAGAGAGCCTCCAGGAACTGCCTCACGCGATGGTTACCGTAAGCCTGGCCGCCGCCGGGCGGGCCCTCCTCCACGCCGCCAGCCAGGCTCAGCGGGGCTGCGCCTTGCTGCAACCGCTCCCTGACCTCCGCCTCCGCCTGCGCAGCCTCGAATTCCACCTTGGCCTCTACCCGTTTGGGCAGAGTAGAGAGGTCGCTGTCTGCCGAGCCAAGGCCTCGGTTGTCTTTCACCACCAGTTCCAAGAGGTGGCAGTCCCCACAGGCATTGCAAGGGGACTCTTTTGTGTAGTCCACACTCTCTTTTCCCCCAGCAGGGCAGGAGACCAAGCTCTTGGTTCCACAGGAGGTCCCCTCTTTGCCTGAACTGGGGCTTCCACTGTCAACCTGATGGGCTGCCGCTGCAGCTGCTGCTGCCGCTGCTGCCACCGCTGCGGCCACAGCAGCTTCCTTCTCCATCTTTCGGCAAATATCAAGGGAAGACCTGATATAGGTCTTGCAGAAATTCACCACGTCATTCATCTGCAGGTAGCTGGCAGCGGACATAACTTCAATTACATTCTCCCCACACAAATCCAACTTCCCAGAATAAAGGAAATCTAAAATGGTGGAGAAGGCATCAGAGGTGACAATGTCTAAGGAGGTGGTGCTGTGGCGCTCGCTGTCCTGGATATAGTGAATGAGCAGGGCCCGGAAGTAGCCGCTGTTAGCAAACAAAATGTTTCTGTGGGCCTTGAAGATGCGCCCTTCCACGATGATGCTGCAGTCGCAGAAGAAGTCCCTTTTCCGCTGTTCATTCAGCTCCCCCAGGAGCTTGGTGCAATAGGTCTGCATTTCCATTTCTCCACGGGCAGCTGCTGCTCTAGAGTGGCCTGTATCTCCGCCAAGATTTTTGTTTCGTTAACTCACAAATTTCAGCCTTACGAACAAGATGCACATTTAAAAAAACAATGCTTCTAAAACCATTGATTCCATAGCGTCTTTATGCTACAGGTTATCTTGGATCTAACAAGAATGAGCGGCTATCCAACTGCAGTGACTGAAGAGAAAAGAACAAACAATAACTATAGCTAACTGCATATGGGCACAGTCCTTAATGTTTTATATAGATTCTAAGGCTTTAAGAAAAATAACCTTGTAAGCACTAATGTCATCCCCATTTTCCCAAAAAGGAAATTGAAGATAGGAGATGACCTAGCTGTAATGGAGCCAAGTCTCAAAACTGGGTCCGTCTGCCTCTAGAGCCAATGCTCTTGTGC
Organism: Hydrochoerus hydrochaeris; assembly: GCA_004027455.1. NCBI lineage: Eukaryota > Metazoa > Chordata > Mammalia > Rodentia > Hydrochaeridae > Hydrochoerus > Hydrochoerus hydrochaeris. Next base: position 168,796 of record PVLA01004483.1, read on the forward strand.
AATGCACTCTATTTTCATCAAGACTCAAATTATAGAAAACACTTAAATCTAAAAGTATAGCTCAGTGTCAGTGTCCCAATGTGCACCTCACAACAGGCAACGCAACCCTAGCTCCCACTTTTTATGATGACTCTGGGGAAACATCCCTGGGCTGGACATCACGCATTGCTCATGCTGGTGGTTCCACTGCCTCTGTAGGCTTTTAGGAGCATCTTTCCCCATGCATTGCCAATGTGCTTTCCACAAAGTTGGCACCATTCCCAGGCTCCAAGTGCATCCAGTGTAATACAGGCTACTATAATGACTGTATCCCCCTGTCTGACCACCAGTGATTGGCCAGGAGATGGCTATATGGCTTGGTTAGAACCCCTAGAAAGCAACAAAACATTTGCAGAAAAAGCATACTCTCAAGAGGGCATAGCATACAGATGTGAGGGGCGCTGCTGCCTCAGCAGCAGGGGAACCAGCCTAACAAAGATGCCAGCCTAGTCAGCTAAGTGAACCCGGGGACACCATCTGAGCCCCAGCTCAAACTGCGCCAGAAGCCAATTAAGCCTCTTTTTGTGTTAGCTACTCTGAGTTGGATTTTCTATTGTTTGCAACTGAGAGAATCCTAAATGACTGAACTCCACTACCTTTGGTTAAGTCCTTCCTAGTATTTCTCTCTGGGCCTCCTTTGTCAGTGGACTACAAACCCTTGGAAGGTATGAGCCATATCTTATTCACTATACTAACCCTTGACACCTGGCATAGTGTTTTAGATTAAGTATGCTTGCTAAGTTAAAACAACATTTTTTTTTTTTTTGGTCTTTTTGAGACAGAGTCCCACTATGCAATTCAGGCTGGCCTTGAGCTCACTTTGTAGCCTAGGCTGGTCTCAAACACACAATGATCCTCCTGCCTCAGCCTCCGGAGTGCTGGGATTACAGGCGTGAGCCACCACACCCTGCATTTCTTTTTTCTTTTGAGACAGGGTCTGATTTAGTTTTCTTGTTTGTAGGGCAAAACACTCAACACCTACAAGTTAAAGGAGGAAAAGTTTAGTTCGGCACATGGTTTGTAGAGGTTTCAGTCCATAGTCAGTTGGCTCCAAAGCAGGGTGGCATGACAGAGGAGAAACAGTCTATAGCATAAAAGACAGGAGGCAGGAAACCTGCCTTTTCCTTTTATCCCATCCAGACTACAAACCCCACCCAGGGTGAGGTTTTAGTCATCAGTAAATCCATTCAGCCACCCCAGAGCTATGCTAATTCCAGTCAGTGGACTAATTTAGTACCATATGCCCTTAATCCCAGTATCACACACTCTAGATCCAGCCAGCTCCAAAAAGCCCCACCTATAAATACATGGGGCTGTAGGGGGAGGCATCTGGATACAAACCTTAACAGGGTCTTACTAGGTAAGACCAGGCTGGCCTTGAAATTCCAATCCTCCCACCTCAGCCTCCCCTGTGCTGAGATCACCACTAGCTGGAACATCCTTTTCTTAACTGCTATGTAGAACAAGTATAAATCAAATTTAAAATCCACCTGGCAGTGAAAGATGATGGCTTTCTTCCTCAATCTCTCCCTTTCATTTTATTCCATCAGGCAAATCATATTAACCATTCATCTTTTTTATTTCTTCTTTCTTTTTGAGTTAGGATCTCACTATGAAGTCCAGGTTTGCCTCAAACTCACAGTGATCCTCCTGCCTCAGCTTCCTGAGTGCTAGGAATACAGGGGGTGGTACTATGCCCAGTAAACAACTCTTTAGCCCCTCTTCCTTTCCACCAGTGGAACATATAAAAGTACGCTTGCCCAACCTAGAAATCCAGTCCTCTTTTCCCTCCAAAAAGTCCCTTCTGCTCACTGCCAAAATAGATTCCCTCAGGCCTATGCATTAATTGCACAAACTTTACTCATTAATGGCCCCCCACAGCCTTATAAAATGGAAAATTATGTCTCCTTTATACATATTTATAACAAGTGATAGAGTAAATTTAGAAACTGGAGAACCAATTAGGAAGAGATTAGAGAGGAGCTCCTGTAAGTATATAAATCAACACATTGAAAAGTGAGAACTGACAGTTAAGAAAAAGTATAAAAGTTAAAAAATAAAAGTAGCCCTAGGAATATTTTCAAAATAACAGCCTGAGACCATTTAACTAAGGATATTAAATGCTCCTACTTATTCAAAATGGACTAAGGACATCACTAAATTAGAGCCCGGGTCTATAATTGATGAGTCTAAGGCATCAAGAAGATTCCCATCTTTTTATATTCATTTTAAACTCAAAGAAGTTGTGTCATAATGTTAACAAATGTTCTTCAACCAAAGTAGTTAAAATTAATATTTTGGCTCAAATGGGGAGAAAGCTGGAAAATTCTACTGCATCCAAACAAATCAAACCTGAAAATTGTCACAGGGCTAAGATTTCACATTCATCCTCACCTGTTTTAACTGACCTAACTAACCTAGAATTTTCAGCAGTAATTGCTTTGGCCTTTGATAAGCAAAATATGGGAAAAACAAGATATAGACAAAATACTATATTTATTTTAAAATTAATTTTATTGGTGTACTTTTTTTGATATATATAATGATCACATTCATCATAGGCAATTTGCACCTGCATATGGTATTTTGCTTCTTCTTTTTTTCCCCTATTCCCCTCCCCTCCCTTCAAACTTTCTTCTCCTCCTTATTTACAAGAGCTTTGTTTCCATTTTTTTCCTTCTGTTTTCTTTTTTTTCCTTTCCCTTCCTCCTACTCCTTCTCTTGTTTCCCTTCCCATTCAAACATTTTCTTCCTACTTCTCAGATACTACGATTAAATACTACATTTTGAGCCAAGCATGGTGGTGCACACCTGCAATCCCAGTGCTTGGGAGGCTGAGGCAGGAGGATCATGGTGAGTTCGAGGCTAGCCTAGGCTACATAGTGAGTTCAAAGCCAAGTCAAACTACTTAACAAGATGCTATCTCAAAACAAACAAACAAACAAACAAGGGCTGGGGCACAGTGCCTGCCTGGCAAGAGTTCACTTCCCAGGTACCAACAAAACAAAACAAAACAAAACAAAAAATACTACATTTCATTCAATCTCAGAACTGAAAGAAAACATACCAAATTGGCAAAATCACATTTTTCAATGTGTTAACACCCAGTGATGGTGGGGATACAATATAATAGAGAAAAGCTTGGCAATATTTATCAAAATTTAGAATGCAAATTAGGAGCAATATGATAGTATGATAGTTCCAGCTAGTTAGCATGCTGAGGTGGGAGGAACAATAAAGCCCAGAAGTTCAAGGCCAGCCTAGGGAACATAGCAAGGCCCTGTCTCTCGGGAGGAAAAAGAAAAAAAAAAATGCACACAACTTTTGCACCAGCAAGTTCAGCCCTATAAATTACTTTTTGGATTTATTCCCTGAAACATATCAAAAATTTTTTACTATTATTTTTTATTTAGTGCATTTTAGATATGCCCAATGGCAACATTCATCAAAGAGACCCTGTCCCTGTCCATGATATATATATTACTTTCTCCTTCTGAAACATATCAAATTCAACTGCGTGTGGTGGTGCGCAACTCTAATCCCAGCACTGAATGAATCTGAGGAAGGAGGGTTGAAAGTTTGAGCCCTGCCTAGGCAACTGAAGGAGAACTTGTCTCACAATAAAAAATAAAAAAGGATGGGATGTAGCTCAGAGGTAGAGCAGCCCCAGGCTCCATCCCCATTATCACAAAACAAAACAAAAATCAAATGATTAGTTCAGAGACATTTTTGGTACCAAGTTTTTGTATTACCACAAAAGTAGAAATGCAGCCAGGCATGGTGACACACACCTGTGATTCCAGCATTCAGGAGGCTGAGGCAAAGGATCATGAGTCTGAAGTCAACTCGGGTTACAAAGGCAGACTGTCCCCAAAAAAGAAAACAAAACAAAAAGTAGAAATAGTTTGATATTCATCTATAGTGGACAAGTTAAATCAATGATCTGACAATCACTAAATCAGTAAGCAACTCTGAAAGTTGTCAGAATCAAAATGAAGTCGCTTGTATCCAGCCCTGCAAATGAAAGAGGAAATTTCATGTTTTTTCCTGATAACAAGAATTATCACCAAAAAAGAAGTGTGCCACAACCACAACCTTGCACAAAAGTCACTGCAATCTTTCACAAAATAATTCTGCAAGGACACCTGTCTAGCAAGTGTTTAATCTCAGATTGATGCTAACTTTGTTATTGATCCTTGTGGCCAAGGATTATGTTTCAAAAATCTCTCTCTCTCTCTCTTTCTCTGTTTTGTTTTGTTTTGATTTGATTTGAGATAAGGTCTCACTATGTAGCCCAGGCTGGCCTTGAACTAGTGGGCATCCTCCTGCCTCAGCCTCCAGAGTGCTGAGATTACAGGCATGCATCACCATTACTGGCTTCAAAATATTTTAAATAACCTTCCTCATTTTGCCTTTAAAAACTTTCCCTTTGGTGGTACACACTTTCAATACCAGGATTCAGGAGGCTGAGGCAGGAGAATTATGTGAACTACCACACCTGGTTGCTAATAAACTTGATCTTTAGAAAATCTCTCTGGTTGCTCTTTAGGTTGACACAATCATGTAGAATTATCCACATTTATATGAAAATATCACCAAGACTACCTTTATATGAAAAGATTACTAAGATATATTAAGATAAAAGCAAGAGCTAAAAGAAAATGTACAGTATGATCCTTTATATATATGCCTTTTTAGTATACAGATGAAATTTTTTTTCTAAGAAGTTATATGAGAAAAGGAAACAGCAGATACCTTGGAAAGAATGTGTCAAAGGAATTTCATTTTCCTTTCTCTTTTTCTTTTTTTTTTTTTTAGGAAGTCCATTTTTCATTTTAAACCTTCCTGTCTGGGCAAAGTAGTACATTCCTGTAGTCCCTAACATTTGGTAGGCTGAAGCAGGTGGGTTGCTTAAGCCCAGGAATTCAAGAGCAATTTAGACAACATATTGAGACATTAATCTCAAAAGCAAAACAAAACAAAATACCTTCCAGCACAGCTGGAATGTTTTTGCTATGTGCATATATTGCTTTTTATTCTTTTTCAATTAAGAAAAAAGAGAAGAGTGGACAAACAAGGACAAATAAGTATGTACCATACTCTATTTTAATTTTATTTTCTCAGTGCTTGGGATCAAACCCAAGGCCTCTTGTATCTGGCCAATGTCTCTATCACAGAGCTACATCCCAAGTTTTCCTCCTTTCTTGCAGTACTGGGGGTAAAACCTAGGGCTCTAGGGTCTTCACACTGAGCTACACTCCCAGCCCTTCTTTAATTTTTTATTTTAAGAGAGGATCTCATTGAGTTGCCCAGGCTATACTCAAACTTACAATTCTTCTGCCTCAGCCTCCCAGACTACTGGTATTACAGGAATGTGCCACAATGCATGGCTCTCAGCCCTTTTTAATATTTTACCTTGAGACTGAGTCTCACTAAATTGCCCAGATTGCTTTTCACCTCAAATCCTCCTTCTTTAATCTCTCAAATATCTGAGATTACAGGCATGTACCATTGTAAGTATTCTTGATTCTTTGGGGTCATGAAAACATTCCCTGACTTTGCAAGAGTTGGCCACATAATTTCTTCAAACCTTTCCTCAATCCTGCATTGGAACAGACTGAGGAAATTTTTATTTCTTATCAACCCTGCGGCACCCTTTTCCGTCCATCCACGTCTTGTGACAAGGTCCATGGGTGGAGGAGAGCGCTTCTCCAGGAAAAGGACACCCCATGTGGGAATTGGGCGCAAGGATCTTGGAATGTTTTGTGCTGATAATTGTAATTTGTGTAGTTCACATGTGTATGTTTTTATGTAATGCTCAATATGGAGTCGAGGGTGGAGACTCCAGGGGGGTTGCTGGAGGCCCTCTAGATAACCCCTTTGTGAGGACTGGTTGTGGGGTTTTGCCTTCTGTGAGTAGTGTGAGAGAGTTTATGCGGGAGCT
>PVLA01004484.1:0-35688 GCA_004027455.1 Hydrochoerus hydrochaeris
CCCTCTCCCTCTCCCTCTCCCTCTTTCCCTCTTCCCTCCTCCGAGTCCCACACCTGGGCCTCCCCCAAAGGCTGCTTCTTCTCCCAGCAGGGATCATGGCTGTCTCAGAGTCAGACTCTAAAATGAAGCCCAGCTTCTGCCAGAGCAGGAACCAGCTACAAGCCTTCTTATGTCTGTTCCTTGAAGTCCACAAAAATCGCTTCTGACACTGGCATTTTCTGTTCATCAAACAAAGCACTGAGCCAGTCCTGCTGTGAAGGGAGAACAAGATATTGCCTTTCACTGAGGGTGGTCAGAGAACACAGCCTGTGGAGTCCGTCACAGGGGTCCATGATTACTTTGAGCAGTAGGAGGAGTCACAGGAGGGTTTGGGACACGGAAATAACACGGTTTCACCTTTGTTTTAAAAAAGAGCATTTGGCTGCTGGAGTATATACACTGCATAAGGACAAGAAGGCAAGCAGGGTAACCAGCTGGAAGCTACTGTAGGTTGTCTGGATGGAATGGGAATGGTGAAGAAGAAAGGTACACTGGGAAGGTCTTATAGGTACGTAGATCTGCGGGAGAAGAAATGAATCAGGGTGACTTGAAAGACACATGGAGGACTGCATGGGTAGTTGTACTGTCCACTAGGACATGAAGGAAAGGGTACAACCTCTTCTGTGTTCCATATAACTGTCCCAATTAGCCACACAGTAGCTGTGTGGTAGGCCTCACTACCTCCCATCATTCCTTACATGAAGACAGTGAGGGGTGAGGGGAGAGTGGAAAGGGGAGAAAGGAAAAAGGAAAAAGGAGAAGAAAAGCAGTAAATACAAGGTTTTCTAAAACATGTAACTAAATAATGAGAAAACTGATCTAGAATTTATTTTGATATCTAGTTAGCACATCTTCCATTATGCAACATAGTTGTCTATCAATCATTAGCAAAACAAGTTGAGGTTTAAATTATTTTGTTTATTCTTATTTTAAGCCAACTCAAATAATGTTTACCTTTGACAAATAACATGAAGAGGTAAAGTTTTGTTCTGAGTAACCCTGAATTATTGAGATCTAGTTTATTTTAACTTTGTTTCTGTTACACATCACCTTCTAGATAAACATTTGTATATTCAGAACAAAAATTAATAGATGAAAAGTGTTCTAGTAAAACAAGACTATAGTTTCTGTTTTTATTGTTTCTGCTTTAGAATTAAACTTAGGAAAACTTCTTAAATGATATGTTTCAACTTCCTTTTCATCAAAAGATTATTACTTTTTTAAAAACCATGTCACGGGCATGTAATAAGAGAAATGCTGGAGGAAAAAAGTTTTTTATAAACTTTTTATCATTATCATGAATTCCTCAAAAAGCATTATGTTCTCATTTTAGTCTATTATTATATTCACAAAAAGATATTCAAATTAACCCTACTGTATTGTTACTCTTTCATCAGAAGTAGAAGTCTTTTCCTGCCTCACCCAAGCCACATTAATCAGCATGCAGTGTTCAACAGAATTCTGCTAAAGTGTTCATCACATGTGCAAATTCATAACCTGCTAAGAAAATGAGAATTCTTTGAAAACCTTAGTCACCAAGACTATCCAGGACTTTTGTTATGACAACGTAATTGTTAGTCAGATTTTCATAACCATTAATAATAACATGTATCTTCCATGTCTTTACTTTCTGTTGATCCGTCACAGTGAGTATCTTCTCACTGGTGGGAGCACAGGCTACTGTGCTCACACACAGAGGCACACCCAAAGGAGCCTCTCTCCCACTCTTGGTGATGGGCCTCTGCCCACATTTTAACACTGGCTGGGCCTGTGTCCTTGGAGGACACGTTATGATGGTAAAGTGGAGAGTTCTGTCTGCATCATCATCTAACAATGATGTCTAAATGGGGCTTTCTTCAGCAGAAACAAGCCAGAGACATCAAACCATCCAGGTCCTTTCTTCCCAGTAGTTTTTGGTGGCTCACCACACTGTACTGTATACACATGAAGATGGATGTAGCGCTAAGTAGAGAAAAACACACCAGTTCTTTCCAGTTTGTACTGGAAAATTGATTTAACTGACTTGGAAATGCTGAATTCTGAGGAAATTCTGCTAAACATCCAAAGAAACTTTCAGATTACTCCAAAATTTGATTAAAATTTCTGAGAAAATTGCAGCCAAAGGACCTTTGTATTACATGCAATCAGCATAGTTAAATATTCTACCAGTGTCATTATTTTTGAAATTGAAATGGGATCGCCAACATTTTAAAATACAAAAGTCCAAATGTCTTCTCTTTCTTCTTGGTTGGAGGCCACCAATGCTGACAGATGTGATCCTTCTCTTGCTCCTCCAGTTGACCCTGTCTTTCCCCTGTCTCTTCTGGCTTCAGCTGCACTGTACACGCCTCAGGATCCTATGGCCCTCCCAACCAGTCCTAAGCCTCCCATGGCACCTTTCACACCCACTGGCCTGTCTTACAGTGCTGAATTAAAATCTTATCTCACAGTATTATGCTAACTATTCCTTCAGTATTTACTTACTGATTACAAAAGCTCAAAGTCCTTACTCTGATTCGCCAACTCAGAGCCATGCCTGGGCAAGTCTCTTTGAGAGCTCTTATCCACATACATAATCCAATGAAAAATGCAGCAAGCATCCATAAACCTGTGTGAGGTGAAGTGACCTACTGAGAAGGATCTAAAGGAATAGGTAAAGGAAAGGTATTACACATCTTTCCTCCCCTTTTGGGCCAGGGGAGAAATCATCATAGTATCTTAGCACCAACTCCTTCTGTTCAGATCCAGGCAACATGTCTGTCATGGTCTCCTTGTAGTAACAACTCCTCATGTTGGGCTAGCAAGATGAAATCCCTATTTCTCATGTTTTCCTCTTAATATTGCAAAAACTGCTGTCAATTCCTGGCCTACTTTGAATTCAAAGGTCTTCAAAAGTCTTGTTTTTCTTAATTTTTCCCCTGAAAGCAAAATAGATATAGCAATAATTCACCACACTAAGGGCTCCTTGGACTTTGCACTGACTGACCACAGTTCTCGCCTCTGTGGCTTCTTAGTAGCATTTCTATAAAGCCAGTTCCATTACTTATGACAGACATGGAGCTACTTTGAGGCCTGGTCTCCAGTGACTCCAGAGTTGTGACTTATTTCCCAATGGCCACAGGGACAGAGTTTAGAGGAAAAGCTAAGATTAGTCTGTAGCTAGTTACATTCCATCTGCTGTTCTCAATTGCACAAATGCAAATGCTACATCAATCATCCATGAATTCTCTTAAACTCTTGAGGTCATAACCAGGTTCCTTTCTAGAAGCTGCTCTTTTTCCAGTGTGGATGATTTCCCTGACTTCCATACCCTACCACGATTGTGAAATCAGAACTGAGTTCTAGGGCAGACTGAAGAATCCCCTTTCTTAATAAAGAGACTCTGTCATTCATCCAGTATGGTATACAGCCAGATCTCAGCACATCAACAGGAGACCAGAGAAGCTGTGATTCAGAAGCATTAAACAACCTTTCCTGATATGCACATCTCATGAGTTAAGACCTCATGCCTTCAATCAGGACCAACCTTTGAATATACCTTGATGAATGCATGTAGTGTAAAGTATAAAGGATAGGGAGGCCATTAAATTCTTCACTCTTGATTTTACAATTGCTGCAGAAACTATAGTCTAACATCATTTTTTCAGAGCCATGTCTCCTGACACAGTGGTGATGGATGACAGAGAAGCCGTTTTATTCCTCCATTCAGAGTGCTCACCCTCTGACTTCTGTATACTAGCTCTCCCCACAATGACAGACTCTGTTGGAAGGGAAACAATGATCTGGTTCCACCTTCCAGACCTACCGACTGCTGATACTCGGGTCTGGACCTGTTGAATTCTCTGTAGTCTGTTATGCTCGTGTTGTCTTCCAGGACTGCTTGTAGTGTGGTTACTGAAGGTGTCTGGAAAGATGTCAGATGGAGTCTGAGTTTTCAAGGAAGCTGGTTGTTTTCTCTTGGTTTCTAACACCCCTTCTGAACTGGGAGAGTGGAATGCTGTATATTTAAAGGCATCTGTTGTACAACTGCTGAGCTGAGAGCACTCTCTCAAGGGTGGGTAATCACACAGATGGCAAGCTTCACCACCAGAACCACTTGCTGTACATGCCACATTCAAAGGAACATGTAAATACTTGGCAGCATTGTGAGAGTTTTCAGAGGTGTGACATTCATTTAGAGAGTCACAGCTTTGGTGGTGATAGCTTCTCTTTGGGGGCTAGCAGGACTAATTCCTCCTTCCTTATTTTTACTCTTCACATTCCAGAAATTGCCACAACTTCCTGATCTAACTCGAGTTCAAAGAGTTGTGTTTTACTTACTCTGCCAACAGAGACTCCAACAGGAATGGAGATGCAAAAGGCCTGGTGGCCAGGAGCTTGCATGGCCTCATCTGCCACCATGGAGTCTTGGGGTCTAAAGTTGGGTTCCTTCCCACATTTCAGAGAAGGCCTCCAGTAGCCAGAGGTACTGCTTTTTACTTTCTTTCACCTCAAACTTACTATAAAAGCTAAGGTTTTAAGTGCATATTTCCTCTACTAATTATTTATTGATGACATGCCCAGTGTCAAATAGTCATCTCCAGGGCCTCCTACAGGATGTGACCAGGTCTAAGAAAGTCAAGGAAGGCACAGTTGAGGACTTGAGAAGATGGGAACAAGACAAAGGACAAGACGTGGCACGAGGTCTGAAAAACCAAGGGACAGTCAAGACAAGGTGGGCACTAGGGAAAGGTCAGCATGACACAGTACATTCTGGAAGAAGCCCACAGTTTGGAGAAGATGCTCTGCCATCAAGCAGCAGCAAGTGGAGGGGGGAAACAAAGCTGATGTGGGGAGATGGAAGGGCAGGAGGAGTTCCATGAGCAGTGCAGCTTCAGGCTTCCTGGAGGAAGAGCACCGGTGTTGGATCTAACAGCATTGCTGGGGACGGGAAGCAGGGGATAGAGACAGAAGAGAGAGCAGCAGCAGGTTTCCAATGTTCACTCCTACTAACTATGTAACTGCTGGCGCCCTGCAGCTGCCCAACTACATCAGTGAAGGTGATGCTTAAGCCAAACTTTGTAAGATGGAGCTCAAATTCAAGTACATACTTCACACTCATGCACCATCCTACATGCTGCATTAAAATGAAAAGTGAGGGAGACACAAGATGGCCAATTAAGATGTAGCATGATAGAGAGCCTCTGAGAAAAACAACTCAAATGCTAGAATCTGACACCATGGAGAGGACCGGACAAAAGGAGAGGAATTCTTGCAACCCAGGAAGAAACTGAGGAAAAAGAAAAAAACAAAGTTAAAAAAAAAAAAAAACAGGAAGAAGTGTGGAGGATGGAGGGCTGGAGCTGGGCACGCTCCAGTAGCTGTGCTGGGCGGTCCTGGAGTTCAGTGACTCAGGATTGAGCTGGGGTCATGGCCCTGCCAAGGGGGTGGCGTTGCTGAGCTCAAGACCCTTGGCAGGAGGAGGTGCTGCAACGGGGAGTAGAGATGGCAAGCAGAGCTGCACGGACTTAGGTTGAGTGCTGGGAACTGGATTCCCCAGAGTGAGATCACTGACAGGATGACATATTGGATTTGGGCAAGTCATGCTTGAATCACTGGCTGAGGCGGCTTCAGTAAGTGGCTCCTGGCCCAAAGTGGATTGGTGAGATATGCTTGGGCTGGGCCATGCCTCTGATTGGGACCCAATAACCAGGGACGAGGCTGTCCCAAACCTATGACATCTGCAGGGCACAGTCTAATGTGCTGAAGTTACTCAATGGTTGAGAGGGGAGGGGTTGGCCCACACCACTGCCCCAGCGTGTACCTCACAGATCAACAGCAGACAGGGGAGGGCAGCACTGCCTGAGCCAGTAAGCTACAGAGGGACTTAAGGCAGTACGTAAAGGTCCGGACACCTCCACCATTCACCTGTCTGAGGGAAACAAGAAGCATGATAAGACACAGAAACAGCAAAAGGCCTTCAACCGCCGACCTAGGGAAAATAAGTCTAGGAGGGGTGAGTACAGAGGAGATTGAGGGCAGCAAACATGCAGTATCAGACCTGGCCTCATTGGAAATAAATACTTCCGTGACCTCATTGATGAATTTAAATCTTAAATTCTAACTCAGGTGAAGCAAGATATAAGAAGATTAATAAAAGAAACACTGGGTACTCCTCAAGAAGACACAAATGGAAGAATGGAGGAACCCAGAGAAAGAAGAGAAAGAAGCCTTTGATGAAGAATACAAACAAAATCTAGAATACATGAAACAGATCCAAAGAGAATATCAGGAAATTAAAAATGCCATTGAAAGCTGGCAAAACTTCTTAAAAGAAACTAAAGACAGATGCTTAAAACTTGAAGATAGGTTTGCAATGTATGATTGCAAAAGGAAGGATCTCTTAAAAATAACAAGGAACCAGGAAGTAATGATACAAAAGCTAGAAGACGACAAGAGGATTTATAACCTAAGAATAAAAAATGTGAATGAAGATGCAGGGACAAATACAAATGAAATAAAAAGGCTATTCTCAGAAATAATTAAGGAAAACTTCCCAAGCATAGGAAGTGATGTTCAGATATATGAGGCATACAGAACTCCAGCCATTTACAACCAAAACAGATCTACACCCAGACCTATAATAGTCAGGATTCCAGAAATACATCACAAGAATATTAAAAGCAGTCAGAGAAAAGAAACAGATTACCTACAAAGGAAAACTCATCAAAATCACAGTGGACTTCTCGATGCAAACTATCAAATCAAGAAGAGTGAAATATTGGAGTGAAACATTCCAAGCCCTGAAAGAAAATAACCTCCAACCCAGATTGATGTACCCTGCAAAACTGTCTCTCAAAATTAATGGAGAGACAAGATATTTCCATGACAAAGAGGAACTAGGGGAGTTCGTGACCACCAATCCAATCCTGCAAAGAATACTAAAGGACATTCTAGAGAGAGAGAAGAAAATCACCAGAATTCCAGGAACAATGGCAGAAAGGCCTCAAGGAAAGAGGCAGACAATGGAATGAAGGAGAAGAGCAAACAACAATGACAGAAAAATAGCATAGCAGAGATGAGGCAGAGAAGATTGGTTATATGGATTTTATTTGAATCTGGTATGTTTGAGGGTGTTAAGTCTGAGAGTAGGACAACTACTCTGGGGATGGCAGGATTTAATAGGATACCCATTCTGGTTTGATTATTAACTGCCTTTGAAGTCCTATAATGTCTCCAATGTTAGATTTTTATTAATAGTGCTAAGTACTGCTAAGTTCAATTATACTATGCCTGACGATATAGACAATTTTATTGAAAATAACAGGAGACATCATGGTGACAACTGTAGATTACCTAGTATTGTAGTTTTATATGTCCTTCTCATTTCGTGTTTCTCTAGGAATTTATATTGTTGACTTGTTTTGGTTTGTTTTCCCTCTAATACAGAAAGGCTAGGTATGCATGTAGAGACTTATACATGTGTAGAACTTCTAAACAGTTTACGAGAATTAATTATAGTTATTGTAAAAAAAGAGATAGGAAAGGAAAGTATTCTAAAGGATATAACTGCATGTATGTTTGAAGGTGTAGGATTGATGACCATATTACTAAGTTTTTTGTTGGATAGATGAACAGAGCTGATTGCAATCTCACTGTTTAAATGTCTACTTTGCATGCTTTACTTTTGTAACTTGAACAGCTACTTCTAGGAGGAAAATATGTAATTGTCAACTACTGATTTCTTACTGGTGTTTGTTTTTGTTTTTGTTTTTGTTTTGGAAATTTTGTAATTTCTATCCTCTTCCTGTTTCATTTTTTTCTCTAAATAAAAAAATTCAAAAAAATAAAAATAAAAAACCCCACAAAAATAAAAAACAACAACAAAAAAAACCCACAATAATATGGAAGGAAAACTACTGAGAGGTGAGCTTAGCAAGCTAAGAGGGAGAGAAGGATAGGGAAATAGCATAAACCAGAAAAGAAGCTTTCATTAAAAACAACACCAGTTTGGTATTTGCCAGTGCCATTTTGAGTCATTTTCTAAAGAAAAACTTAAAAAAAGTAATGTAAACCAAAAACAAAGAAATTACATCCAGAAAGAATTCCAATATCCAGAGAGAATCAAGCACACTGACGCCCCAGGAACAGCCCTGCTGTCCACCCTTGGAGACATCCATGTGAACATGTCAGTGAGATGGGTTATGCTCACCCACAACATGTCCTTCTCCTTGCCAGTTTATGTAGGGAGATTAACAGGAAGGTGAAAGCAATTGGAAATAATTCTCATCTGATTTAGTGAAATGTACTGAAAGCCAAGAATACAGGAAACTTGAAGAAGCAATGAAGTTCTAGTTTCCTGTAGAATTATTTTGTGCTATGGATGGGACCTAGCGCCTTGCATGTGGCCAAGCAGCAATGTACCTCAAAGACACACCTGAATCCTACCTATGGGGTATTTTGAAAGGCACTTGTTACTCACCGACAGTGACTTGCAGCCATGGAAATGTTTAGCTAACTCTTCTCCTCAAGGGCCAGGTCCCTTCCCTCTGTCCCCACACTTTGTCTGTGGCAGGCCAGACTTCTCCTTCCAGGCCAGTGCACTCGCCTTGGTGTCTTCACTGTATAGAACGCAGTGGTACATGTGGCACTGGCCTCCCTGTGACCAGAGGGCCAAAGGTCCCCCAGGACCTTTCCCCCTCATGCAAAGGGCAACACTATGCTCCATGGCTCAGCGTGAGCCCACGTGACCAGCTCTGGCTACAAAGGTGTCTGGAAACAGAACACAGCTGGATGCCTATTCCGCAATGAAGTCTGCTGAGAACAGAGTAAGGGAACAGAGTAAGGGAACAGGATCTGTGGATAAGAAGGGAAACCACTTTGCTAGATATAGCCAGCAACCCTATAGTACAGACCAGCCCCTGATTCCCCTGACAGTCTTGCAGGTGCCATGAAGCACCTGCCACATACGCCCTGGCACAGAGCCATGGTGCTCACCCCAGGATCTACTGCCCTGGCTACACTGCATATCTCCTGGATGTCTTCCACCCCATGGCCAGCTGTCCGCAGGCCAAGGACAATCTCTGCCTACGGGTAAAGTTTCATACACATGCAGACACAGTGGTTGGTTTATATGTGGTCCACAGCTACCTTTGTGCTGCAGGAACAGGGCCTGCAGAACCTCCACAGCCAAACGCATTCACACCATGGCCCAGGAAAGAGAAATCTGTCAGCTCCCAATCTCCCGACAGCCAGGTTCCACCCTGATGTCCTCAATAGTGTCCTGGAGAGACAGGAAGTGCGTCACAAATCCCTGCACACATGGATGAGAGAGGCTTGAGAGGGGACAAACTGGCATACTCCTATACTGCTGTTTCATGGTGCTCCCTGAGGTCACTGAAGAACAAATTAGGGCACTGGCACACAAAGGCGGAATGCACTTGTCCTTAGGGGCTGCACTCAGGTTCCACCTTGCTGACTTCTGGGCTGTGGACATTAAACTCACTCTCTGTGTGCCTCCCTTGCTGCAGCATAAAATACAGAAACAATAAAAAAAAGAAAGAAAGAAAAAAGAAACGACAGGATTCAGTGCAGTGTGGAGTGCTGAGATACTGCCTGACATGTGGTGAGCATGTAAAAAATACATGCTATGAAGAATGAGGTGTGAGAGATTCCACCTAAATACATGACCTTCTTTGCCTCACCCTGTGAGGCATCTCTGGACTGACTCTGTGAGCCAGGTCTGACCCAGAAGCATGGAGCCAGATGCTGAGGGCAGCACAGAAGGAGCTGCTAGTGACAGGGTCAGGGCACAAACCATCACATGGTGGCCAGTCACACATGTGTCAACACAGCTCAGCTGAACTCTGCCTCCTGGGTAACCCGGATGAGTGAGGCGAGGCAAACGGAAGGAGTGCTCTCAGGCTAAAGTGACCCTGGCATTTGACACTAATCTCCCAATGCCACTGGGGCTCCCTGCAGGCAGGGCACAGAGAAAGGGGACCTGGTAGCATCCAGCCAGCAGCCAGTCTGCTGTTATGCCCTATGCCAAGCAAACCAGTGCCCCGCTTGTCCTGCTCCCAATTCAGAAGCAGCTGGTGACCTCCCCAGTACACAGCACCCAGGCCCTAAGGACCACCCCAGGGACAATGGAAGGGGCCCTAACCTCCTCTCTCCCCACCCCCCTCTACCTCTCTCACCTCAGCACACAGTGACTCCTCTATCTTCTCCTCCCCACCTTTCATCACCTCTCACAAGTGCAAGCCCACAGAAATGGTCACTGTCACCAACATAACAGGACCACACAGAATCCCATGGCTGCTATCACTGCATTTATCACCAATAGTTTTAAATGCAGCTTTTCTCTTAGAGCTGCACAGCACATTCCTCTACCAGATACAGGGCTCTGTACTACCTCACTCCAGCTTCCCCTCTTATGAAAGAAATCACAGTTCTCACCCCAAAACCTCACCCAGGGAGAGCAGGAAAAGAGCTATTTCAGTCACTGGCACATTTTGAGCAAGAGGCCAAGTGGGAACTGAAAAAGAACAGAGGGAACGCGCAGAAAGCGTCTGCCCATCACAGCCCTGTGTTTCTTCGGACACCCTTGGACCCTGAATGAAGTAAATGCAAGCAGGGGCCGAAGCAGGATGATCAGAGAAGGGGAGACTGTCACAGGCCTCTCGGTCTCTCTGTGGTCACTTTGTAACTATGGGGCCATGGGGCTGGAGTGACAATGACTTCTCATTGCCACCCACTTGGGTCATGATGCATGGAGACAATGATGACCTGTGTGCAGACACTTCCATCACACAGCAGGATGCCAGGCCCCATGGACCCGCATAGCTGTGGACTAGGAGAAAGGCAGCTGCTCATTCTGGCCACACTTGACCCATCTCCTGGGGCCAGGCCAGCAGAATGGGAAGCGACAGGAAGAACAGATCAGTGGTAATCGATACAGGAGAAGAGGCCCTGTGTGTGCTCATGCCCTGCGACATGGTTACAAGTGTGCACCACCAACATGCTATGCTTCACACCACCAACCGCATGCTTGCTCAGCAAGCAACCACCCTCAGGTGTGCTGTACACAAGCTTCCTTGTACAGCCCTTCAGACTGGCATGTGTGCCTCTCTCCCTCCCTCCCCTCTCCCTCTCTCCCTCCATCTCCTCCCTCCCTCCTTTTCTGTTTCTCCCTCCCCTTCTTCCTCTCCCTCCCTCCCCCTTCAGTCCCTCTCTCCCTCTCTGTCTCACACATGTGTACACATGCACACACACACAGATATCAAAGACCTTGTTCATTTGCAAGGGTGAATTCTGAGAACCATAAATACATGAATACTATTTGAAAGCCTCAATTAGATTATTCACTAAAGGAAGTTAACAAGACAGAAAAGAAAATGATAGGGAATTCTAGAGTGTTAAAATTAGGAATATAGAAATTATAGACTTCAAAGAAAAGAAACACTTCTCTCAAAGTTAATAACAAATGCCTACGATAGAATAATCTGGAATGTTACATGCTACTTCTTACTCTCAGGAATTCATAATGGTTTTGTGCTCTTTAGAAGTTCTAATTGCTACTAAAACATCTATTTAACTCAGCACTGTCCTAATTTACTAACTCAAAGAACAGCTTTTAGCTGCAGTCTTACTAACTTCTAGCAGAACAATCATCCCTACAGGGGGGAAACACCACTCTGCTGCAGCCGAACCACTCTCCGCAGGTTTTCCACTTACTAGTTCCCTGGTTTATATCTAGACGGCCCCCCAAGTCTCATGCACTCATAGGAGGAGTTTTTGGAAGGTGACTGGATTATGGGGCATTATGATTGACTGCTGTCAGAAGGAGGAGGCTTAGTGATACAAGGCTGTTCAGTGTGGGTATGACCTGGAAGGTTACACCTCCCCCCGACCCAGCTCCTTCTTTCACTGTCTCTGCTTCCTGTCCACCATGCCTTGAGCAGCTCTCCTCCGCAAGGCCCCTCTGCCATGCTGCCATGGAGCCAGCCAACTATGGACTGAAACCTCTGTAAACTCTAAGTCAAAATCAACCTCTCCTCCCATAAGTTGTGGGTGTTGGGTACTGAATCCCAGCAACAAGATAAGTAATTAAGACAATTAGTAATTCTCAAGCGCTAGCATGCATTCAAATCACCTGGGGATCTAGTCCTCAGCAATCACTCCATAACCCAGACAGGGCTGAGGAGCCCAAAGACTTCATACACTGTCCTGTTGCAGGGGGCTTCCAGTTCACTTTGAAAAAAAAGCAGTCCATGCATGTGTTCTTTGTCTGAATGTGTGCGGGAGTGGAACACACACTGTTAACTAGAGGAAGCTTGATGATGAATAACTTGGAAGTCTGTAGCTTTGACTCTGGAAGTTGACCAAGCTCACTGTGAACTGCAAGGGCTTCTGAATATCAAAACTGAAGTTCGTCTCTATGAGTCTATCATAGCAATGGTCTTTTTGCCTTTGCAGCTAGCTTTCAGGTTCGACCCTTTTACTCTCAAATTCATCTGCTCACTTGCTTCACAGACCCACTTTTATTTATTTGTTCACTCACTACTATTTACAAAGCATCTTTTACATGTCAGACACTGGCTGAAACTCTAGGAATATCAATGAGGAAAAGCAATACAATCCTCACCCTTTTAGGCTTAAAAGGGTTGTCTGTCTCCTCCTCCAGCGAGGAGGAGACAGACAACAACACATCCATATAATAAACAATTAAATTACAGACTAAAAGCAAGAAGGCAACAAGTGTTAGGAAAGTGCAGGCTGAAAGAGATAAAGAGCATATGTAGGATGAGGGTGAAACACAGTAGTGGGAATGTGACTTCATGAAAAGGGACATCTGCTGGCTATGGTGGCACAGGCCTGTAACCCCAGCACTCAGGAGGCCGAGGCAGGAAGGTCACCATGAATTCAAGATTAGCATGGGCTATGCAATGATTTCAAGGCCAACCTAAACTACTTAGTGGGACCCTGTCTGGGGAAAAAAAAAAAAAGAAAAGAAAAGAAAAGAAAAGAAAAGAAAAGAAAAGAAAAGAAAAGAAAAATGACACCTTGTAGCAAGGAGGGGAGGCAGAGCCAGAGCATGAGGAACAAGTGACAGCACATCTCCTATGGTAAGGACAGAGCTAGCAGAGCATGGGTGTTGAAAAAAGGAAGGGAGAGGGGAGACATGGCCATCGAGGCAGCCAAACCCAGATCTGTCTGACTTTTGCTCTGGGAGAAATGAGAAGTCCTGGCACACTGCAAGCAGAGAAACAAGATTACCTGGCAGGATTTTTA
This sequence comes from Hydrochoerus hydrochaeris, assembly GCA_004027455.1. Taxonomy (NCBI): domain Eukaryota; kingdom Metazoa; phylum Chordata; class Mammalia; order Rodentia; family Hydrochaeridae; genus Hydrochoerus; species Hydrochoerus hydrochaeris. Next base: position 13,312 of record PVLA01004484.1, read on the forward strand.
AAGGATGAGAATTTTCTGAGAATTTATTAAACATGGATTGGATTTTAGTGATATGCCAGGTGCTGGGCTTGGGGCCAAGTCTGTAAAGATGAACTGAGTGAGTGTTGGTCCCTGGGTCTCCAGGCCCTTGGTCCATCCTGTGACAGGTCAGTACAGGACACTGACCTCAACCCAGGGTTCACTTCACACTGGCCACATCCACAGATCCCCTCATCCTGGGGCCACGGCAAGGAGACACAGGGTCATCCTGCACTGAACACACTGTGTGGCCCACACCAAGGCATCCATCCCCTCTCCTTGGCTTCCCCATCTGTTTACACCATTTTCTGCAGAAATATGTTTTTTAGGTCTGATAAGATAACCAGCTCGGAGAGCTTCAGGGTGTAATGGAAAACTGACAATTTTAATTTTCCCTCAAATTATCATACTCTAAAATAAATAGAGTCGAATAGATTCTCCAGTTATTCAATCTGGCAGCACTGCCTCAGCTCAAGACAGCCGATGAGTTGGTGGGCCAGAAGTGAGGAAAAAATTATCTCAGTTCCTGGAGAGAAAACCTGCTCGTTATCCACAGCTGAGATTCTGAGAGGGGGCTTCTGGGAGACAGCCACACAAGGCAGCCGTCTCCTTTGAGAATGTGAACTTGCTGGTCTCCCGCTAAATCCTTCCTGCCGAGGAAGGATGTGAGAGGCGCATTTCACTCCAACTTCACATACGATTCTGAGTGACTGGGCATGGCTCACTGTCCTTCGCATCGGCTGTCAGGAGACACTGAAGAGACGGAACTCCCTCCCTGAAGACACAGGAAATCAATGACTGGTGCCAGAGATTCCTGCTCTGGGAGCCAGCATGACTCTTGGGGCTCTGTCAGCCTTCATTATGCATATGCAGCCTTTACCAAGAGCAACAGCATTTTTATCAAATGCTCGTGGTGCTGCGCGATGGAAATGGCAAGATTCAGGGATCTGCAAGGATTTGAGAAAGAAAACCACAACATACTCCAATGCCAGCCTTCGGTACACACTGGAGCTGAGCTCCAGCAGAGGGTCTCCTTTTGTCTTTGTGCAGTGGTTCTTCTGCATACCATGTCTTGAGATCAGCCAAGGCAGCAAAATTTACAACTCTCTAATTAAGAGCAAGGTGCTGAGCCAAGCACTTCTGTCTCTGAGCATGTGCTTATGTTCTTAGAGTTTAAATTTTTTTTACTTTTACCTTTCTTCTGCCAGATTTTACCACTGGAATAAAGGAGCACAGGGAGCAAACACAATCTCACACATCCAGAGCATGATGTAAAGATTTTACCCGAGCAGTCAGAAGCAAGCTGCACATCTCATTCTCTACCACAGTTCTACTGGTCACTTCAGTTATGAGCTCAAAACAAAGACCAGCTATACAGGGAGCAAGTACTGCAAGTCACTAAGGTTAACTGTGATCCATCTATACACACCTTCTGCTTGTGTTACTTACCAACTTTTTTTGGTTTGCTTTGGTTTAGTCTTGGTGTTTTGAGACAGAGTTTCATGATGTTCAAGCTGGCCTTGAAATCACTATGTAGCCCAGGCTGGTTGGCTTTGTACTTCCAGTGATCCTCCTGCTTCAGCCTCCCTAGTGCTTGGATAACAGGTGTGCACCAACACAGCTAGTTTTGACTAATCATTCTTGGTCTACTTTTTGTTTTGTTTTTTGTGGTGCAGATGGAACTCAAAGCCTTCCATACACTGGGCAAGTACTCTACCGCTGAGATACAACCCAGCCTTTATTCTTTAAAATTAAAAGTAAAATTTGTTATTTGTGCCTATCCAGGGTCTCTTAACTTCAGATCACCAGTAAAACCTGCTGCTGCCCCAGCCCTGGGTCCACCCACCTATACCTTCCTGCTGCAGGCAGCTGAGGACAGAGAATGAAGAAATGCAGCGCTATAGTCACTGTGCCTGACAGATCTGAGGTCACTGCTGGCTATCCTTTGATCTGCCCCGGTCACCTATTTCCCTTGCAGCTCTTCCTAACTATATCGTGCTCTCCAGTACACACCCTCAGGAGAGGACCGTGGTTATAGGTCACACAGGACAGCCCTGTCCTTCCCTCCATCCCCAGCTGAGCCTCAAGAGACCTACCTTCTGCTCCCTCTTCTCAGGCAGGGAGGCGCTGTCATTCTGACCCCCAGGTTATAGCTAATTGTCATGGAGAATATCAGATGCCACTTCCTGCAGCATCTGCAGGGACCTCACACTTGCATATCTTTAACCCAGCATCCTCCATACCCTGGCTTCCATTCTTTGTCTGCATGCTTGCTCCCCTTTTATCTCATCTGCACGCACACACAAACACGTGAATTCTTTAATCATTTCAGCCTTTTTAACTGCAGATTGCCTTGTGTAGTAATTATCTGTTTATATGAAAGTTTCCAACTGGTCCAGCAGATTTTAATGGCTGCTGTGCCTCTGATCCCTGAGAGTCTGACTGAGACAATAGGCTTTCTCCCTGGAGACACACACACACCACTCACATGCGTAACTCACGTGTCCTCTGCACTGCTCACTGACCACTACAGGCGTTTTTGCTGCATGGCCAGGATTTCCAGCTCTGCCTGCCTCCTGGCACGCTGGAGGGCGACTCTTTCTTGCTAACATGAGAGAAGTCACTGCTTTGGTCAATAAGACACAAGTGGAAGTGACAGGTGTGCCACACTGTCTCTTTTTGGTCTGTCGCCTAAACTGACTAGTCAGTGTGGGTCCCAGAGTGAGGAGGACAGAGAGCATACCCAGCCCTCGGGGATCATCAAGGGTAAGCAAGAAACACCCTTTGTTAAGGTGCTAAGGCTGGACAGTGGCAGCAGCTGCGACCTGACAACAGACACCCTGACAGACAAGCGATCTTCCTGCCAGACCAGCCTCCCTGGGAGAGTTACTGCAGTCATCTCCTTTTTCCTAGTCAGCAAGTTCCTTCCACTGCATACCTGTCCTCTCTGTGCTCTTTCCCCAGAGCACTCTTCTCTGCTTCCTTCCAGGAGCAAGTCCTCCAGATGTCCGTGGTAAGTGACCTCCCCAGAAGGGTCCTCCTCGGCCTCTTTCCTCTCCACACCAGCCATTCACTGGCATCGCCATTTCTTCCTTCCACAGAGTGAGTCACAGCCCGTAATGATCTTATTTATTCTCTGTCTTTCCGCTGGCTCTGAACTCACAATACAGAATTTTTGCCATCAACAGTGCCACCCTAGGTAACAAACAGCATGCTACTTTCACTCCTAGTGAACTGAACATGCTAAATGAAAATATGGACCCTCCATCTGCTTAGTACGATCAAAATAGACTATGAACATCCTATGGCATTGCACCTTTCACACTCTTCTCCACTGCACTAATAGAAAAAGAAGCTCGAGTTACTGGCCAGACAGCTGAATGTCTGGACGTGTATCAAGATCTAACCGCTGGACCTTGCTGTTTACCTCATCACCATTAAGAGGTCAACTTGACTTCGTGGTTTCTCCAAGGAGTTGTGGTCAACAGTGCTAACCACCTTCGGTCATGACCCAGTTAAAGGGTGATTTCTGAAAGTCACTGGCATAGGGTTTTCACTTTGTTTGCTCTTGGTTTTCCTTTGGCTTAGCATGTGCACCGAATGGCCTTTGCTCATGGAGACAGAAGACATAGCACTGGGGTTTCAGAAAGCATTGAGTGGGTGACCCGCTGTAATCCACTGCGGAGGGAGCCCTCATCACAGAGCAAATGATTATTTCTTGCTCAATGCATGAATGAAATTCAGAATTATAAAGTCACCAAACATCTGGTTCATTTGGCTTTATTATAATTAATTTTATAGACATAAAACATTACGAGCTCTAATTTCAAAACCCAAAGTTTTAGCCTTTTGATTTTATCTGCATACAAAAAAATAACATGTTTTTATTTAAGTTTTCAGAAAAGCGCAATCAAAGTCAGCATGCAAATTCCCTGTTTCCATTGTCTTTGTAAAATACATGAAACAGACCTGACATTGGAGAAGAGATTTGGAGGTTGCGACTGTGTCCTTCCAATATGGGAATCTACAGAATCAGCCAGAAACCTACACCTGTCCCAGTGCTCCCTCCTCTCATAAACAGATCGCTTTGAGATCTTCTGAATTATTAGAACGAGATAAATTTAAATATTTCTGAGAATAGCCAAACAACATGTTTTAAAATTGTTAAAGAAATAACCTTGTTTTAGAAACATGAATAAGCTTAGTTATGTTTTGTCGATTTATATATTGTTTTTGATTTTGTTAAAATTTCTATGTGGCAGGGTGTACCACAAAAATATTATCTCTTAAAATGGAAACATACCCCCAATACCCTATGTTTTATGTAATGTAACTTGTATGCAACACCTACCTATTTCTATTTTATGCAAAAATGCACATGTGCAACTTAACATGAAGTTTTCAAGATGATGCTTCTTAACTTGCTTCCTTTCCATCAACTAATTCTTACAAGGAAATTATCTAGGATTGGCTGCCCTGTTGTAAGATGATACAAATAATCATGTTGGTACGTACTGTCTATAAAATTGAATGTATGTGCCTGAGTGTATGGATATGTGTGTGCTGGGTGAGGGCCTTTGAAAAAATGCTGTGCATATGAGTCATTTCTCAGTTCTTCATCAATACAGCATGGCCTTCAAATGAAAAATACAAATGGTTCTTTTCTGTTTTATTAGAAAATTTCAACCAAATACAGACATAGCTTCCACACAACTAGTTGCTATAGAAATGCAAGGAGACAAACAGCACTGAATTGTGCTATCAAAGCTGTTGCTGAAGTAAGGCATCAGGGATTATGTGTACAAATGCTGACTACAGTATTCTTGACTCCATGGACACTGTATAAGCAAAGGCACTCAGTCCCAGGTGGGAAGTCCTTTACTGCTAAAAACAGCACATCTAAATGAAAACACTTCAGCAAGAACTGCAGATTAGAAAGTCAGTACATGCAAAGAAAGACTTCTGTGTACGAAAAAATGGCAAAAATTTAATGAATAATGCCTTCAAAGGATGCCAGTTACTTGCCTTCATTTCATACAAAATTACATTGTAAGAATCAATGACAGCTAAGTTTGCTACTCAAGAACTGCAGATGCCTTGACTCAAGAGTGAGTGCTTCTTCAGGTTCCTGCACTCCTGCCAGTTAATTTGCTGGAGAGCTTATTTTGAAATAGTGCTCTATGACAGCATTCCAGGAAACATCAAAACTTTATGTTTGTTAAAGAAAAAATTGGAGGGCAAATCTGTTTAAAATATTTGGCTCTGGTTTGGGTTGGTTTGGCATGATACTGCAGTGCTAATGAGGCATCTGGTAGATGTAAAGGTGACTATTAAATTCTTGTTGCCTCTGATCCCGCCAATTAAGTTTTACAAGAGAAAAAGGGTTCTATCAATCAGCCTAAAGATTACAGTGTTAGCAAGAAGGTATTTTAGAAAACTGATACATTTTGTACTCTAAAACTAAAATATCTTCATTTTGAAAAATACCTTGATATACCCACTCATAAAGTTTAGCTCCTATTTAACACTATCATCAGCTTAAAGAAAATATTAGGAAGCAAGGGTGCAATAGTTTGGATTATAAATGTCTCCTGAGGCTTTGTGCCCAGAGTGGTGCCCCTGGGAGATGTTGGAGCCCAAGGGAGATCGGCAGCACACTGGGGATGTCATTGGAGGTGACCATAAAACCTTGGTCTCCTCCTCACTCTCTCTTCTGCTTCCAGCCGTGAGGTGAGCATTTTGCTCACCCTTGCATCTTTACATGATGCTCACCACAGGCCCCAAAATGATGAGGCCAGTCATGGGCTGAAACCCCCAAAATGTGCGCAAAATCAACCTGTGCTCTTCATACACTGATCACCTCAGCAGCGCTGTAGTGGGAGAAAGCTAACACAGAGGGAGACATGGAAAGAGTTGGCTGGGGATAGCACAGTGACAGACAGAACCCTCTCTCAGAAAATGTGTGAGAACATGAGTAGTAAATATTGATACTGTGACTTCAATTAACCTCCTTTACTGGTATTATCAATACTGGACTCAAAATTATGTCCAAATCAGCATCACAGTTAAGTGAGCTTCAGTGTGAAAGAGCAGAAGAACATGAGTCATCATAGTGTTCAGGCAGGAGCTCAAAGTCAAATTCCTATACTTGCTGTTGACCTTGGTCATGATTTAATGGTTCTTGGGTTTTCCATCCATAGAATGAAAAGACTCTTATCACATGACCTGAATTCACCACTGAAACTGCCTTTATGAAGGACACATACTTCCAATTTTGCAAGTCTAATATGCATATAATTCTTATCACATTTACCTTCTTTGTAACATTTGACATTACCATTTCATAAGTGTATTTAATTGGTTTCCTTTTTGTTTTGTTTTTGTCATTTTCAGACAGGGTTTCGCTATGTAGTTCAGATGGCCCCAAACTCACTTTGTAGCCAAGGCTGGCCTTGAACTCACAGTAATCCTCCTGCTTCAGCTTCCTGAGAGCTGAGATTACAGGTGTGTGCCACCATGCCTCTTTTCATTTGGTTTCTGTGACCTATGTTTTTCTGTCGTTTTTCTTTTCTGGGTGTTCATTATCACTCTCTTCTGTAGACTCTACTTTTCCTGTGGTCAGTTAAGTGACTTCTATGCTCTTCTCCCGCCAAATCGTCTTTGTAACGAATTCCCCTACCACTGCTCCTCCCGCCCCTCCAAGCAGTACCATGAGTTTCCAACAGTTCTACTCGGGCCTCCTTGTGCCCAGCCTGTACATGGCGCTTGCCAAGGAGATGACCTTGCTGAGACCTCCCCTGACTTCCATGCACTTTGACCCAGAACAGAAAGCTTGGACACATCCCCGACTCCTTGCTACCCCACATTCTGCTCTCACATATTGCCAGTCTATGATAGCAAATTGATTTTACTTCAAAGATTGCTATTTTTGCCCCTGCCTTAGTTCAGGCCCCATGAGATGAAAATTATCTTCATGTGAAGTCCAGTGAAGAGCCTCCGTTTCATTGAGAGCAGTCTGTCCTATAATGGGAATACCGCGAGACAAGTCTCCGTCGCTGAGCACGATAAAGATTTACTCTTTCCATGTGTCACAACCCAGCACAGGCAGCAGGACAGAGTCTGCTCCAGGTTTCTTCTGTCCAAAAGCCACAGGGCTCAGGGTCCCCAATGGACTGTGTGTAGCAGGCAGTGAGAGGAAGGAGGTGGAGTGTGGTTATGGACTTACTGGACCCACCGCTCGGGTGCAGAGACAGGACAGCTGCAAGAAAAGCTCCCGTTTAAAGAAGGCAATGCAGGACACACTAGCTCCCTGAGGTTCTAAACTTCTTACAGAGTGCCCATGCTGGGGAGAAAGTGAGTTTCTGATCAAACTTTAATTTTTCTCACTGGGAATAATTCCTTTGACCCTTTCTTTCTTGGCCCTCTGCCCTTCCCTTTAATTTTATTGTTTATTCCCCTTTGGGCACTTTAAAGTATACAGAACCAAGTGTTGCAGAGCCAACAGGTAATTTTCAAGCGCACGCAGTCAAAGGTGGTCAAACCTGGTGTTTGGGACTTTTTGACAACACAAGTTCTTCAGAACCTTGGCAGGCATCTATTGTTTGCTGCCTGTGTCATTCTCAGTCTTCTCTTCTCTCCATCTCTCTTTCTCCCCTAATCTGATCTTTGCCATTGGAATCAAGATATGTTTTTCAACTAAAAAGTTTTACTCATTCTTTGTGACTCTGTTTTCCATCTGGAAGCAGTTGAATCTCCGACCATTTTTCATTAAAAGTTTTTGGACTCTATTGTTTTCAACCCAGTTTGAAAACTCGCCAGTTCTTTCTGAGCTCATTGCCTCCTAGAAGCACCTTACCAAAGGCATCCCACAACAGCTGTCACAATGGATGAGAATTCTTTTAAAAAGATATCTCCTACTGAGATGGTTCTCAAAGTGTGGTCTGCAAAAACCCTGTGAATCTCAAAGGTGCTTTCAGTGAGTTCAAGAGATTAAAATTATTTTAACGATACCAGTGACATTTTTTTACCATGTTCATATTTGTATGGGTGAATCTGCTGGTGCTTTAACACGAATCAAGACAATGTCACCAAATTGTATCTTTATGTCATAGTACTATGTTATATTGTACACTGGAACATTTTCTTAAGCATGTGTTCACAGCTTTAAAAAAAGTTTCACTTTAAGAAGCCCTTGATGCAACAGTCAAAACCATCTATTTTATTAAACCCTGGCATCCAGATCTTTCCAATATTCGGTGAGACCAGAAGGAAAAAACATGTAAGCCCTGGGCATGCATACGGAGCACAACGGCTCTCTTGAGAAAAGGCATCATGCCACTGTTTGAGCTGCAAACTGAACTCATCTCTTTCATGGAACTCCATTTTTTCTTGAAAGAACAAGAGATAAACAAAATATGGTTACTCAAACTTGGAAATTTGGCAGTCATTTTCTTGAAAATAAATGAAATGAGCCTGTCACTTGAAGGCAACCTGACAGTCTGTACTGCCAACGACAAAATTTGAGCTTTCAAGTAAAAATTAAAATTTTGGGAGAAGTTGTCTCCACTATCATCAGCTTGACAGCTTCTGAATACTTTAAAGACTTCCGTGGTGAGGTTAGTGGTGATGTTAACAGACGAGACTTTTTAAAAATATTATATAGTGAAATGTGCAACTGTGTAAATCTGTGAAGCATTATTTCCCTGGTGTCCAATATGAGATATTATGAAACCATGCATAGGTAAAGGATTCATTTAAAATGCAAATAAGGCAATGGATTATAATGGAATAAAATATGAAAAGTTCATAAACATGGTTTCAGATTCTACATTACAATAAACTTTTAATAAATGATCATTTCGGAGCTTTACTCAGTGGCAGAGCATATGCTTAGCATGCACAAGGCCCCATGTTCACTCCCCAGCAGAAAGAAAGGAGAGAGAGGGAGAGAAAGAGAGAGAGATGGAGAGAGAGACAGAGACAGAGAAAGGGAGAGACAGACAGTATAAGGGCAAGCAGTAGAGGTTGGGAAGGAAGGAAAAACATTACCAGGTATTGTGTTATGATACAGTATTATAGAATATTTACTATTATCTAAAAAGACTATTAAAATACTCCTTCAAAAGGGGACTGTCATCTTTCAATACAAAATCTGTGGAAGGCTAGATTTTCTTCATAGCTTCAAATAACATCATGATGTACTGAATGAAGAGGAAAATGAGATTCTAGATGTCTTTTATGAAGAGCAATGATTAAGTTTCTGCAAAACCACAAGTGTAAAACAATGCCATTCTTTTCATTAATATTTGGCAAATTATCATAAAATATATGATGATGCATTAAAATGGATGTGTTATTTTCAGTTCACTACTTTTAAAAAATTTCCTGTTTTAATTTTCACATGGTAATTTTTCAGTACAACATAAAAACTTGTATGATCCTCTGTACTTTTTAAAAGAGTAAAGGATTTCTGGGAACCAAAGTAGGAGAATCACTGGTCTAGAGGTCAGCACTTTTCCTTCTGTAGGTCTCTACCAGCCCACTGCCTCTTTCCAAAACAAAGTCTTCCTGCACCCTGGCCACAGCCAATGCTGTGGTGGCTTCCTAGTCACCTCCATCAGATGGTAGCAGAATTGAGCACTGGAAAAATAGCTGGCATCACTTCCATCACCGAAGCAAAAAAATATTTGCTATTTAGCCCTTTGCAGAAAAATATTGCAGATGCCTGTCCTAGAGCTTTGGTCCTCAACCCTAGCTGCTTGTTGGAATATCCAAGAAAACTAAGAAGTCTTAGAAGACTAACAACTATAAAGCCCCCCTGCCCTGCAGCACAGGGGAGATGGGATTAAATGTTCAAATTTTAAAAATCTATTACAGTGAAATGCACAGTGTCATGAATCTCCCTCAAAATAATCCTCCTCCTTTCAAACACACTTATCCCACCATTCTTGTCACTTTCTAAAGCAGTTATGGAAGTCCTCTTTCATGAGCACCTTTAATTGCACTGTCACGGCTGTCTTGATATGCTGAGTCAATTCAAAATATTTCCTTTCATGGTCGGTTTGACTTTGGAAAGAACCAAAGTCACACAGCACCAGATCTTGTGTGGATGAGGACATACCATCCAGTTTTTACTACTCTGCCTTTCTAATGGATGGCACTGGGCAGCATCGTTCACCAATTTTTTGATTGCATCTAGTAAAGACACTCACAGGACCAACATCTGCTATAGCAAAGTTCTCAAATTTCAGCAGTTCAGCACACACACACACACACACACACACACCTCATGCAAATCACAGTTAAATGTGCTTAGTGGAGGTCTAAGTCCCACATAAGGATCAAGCTGCTTCTGGCAAGAAACTCCACATCCCTCAGACTGTCACACTAGATCCCTCCCTGACTTAGGGCAGATGAGAGAAAAGGAAGGCCCTAAAGGCTGAAGGCAAGGCTTTTATGAGCAGGGCATGGAGAGGCGAGCATAACACCTGCTGGCCAGAAATCACCCAAATGGTCATGACTGACCACAGCAAACACTCAACATGTCATCTCCCTCTGTCAAAGAAGAACGTAAAACAAGTTCGTCAGCCAACTCGGTTCCTGTCCTCCCTTCCTTCACTGCTGGTCTCCAGGAAGACGCAGTACCTTAGCTCCTTGAGCTGGAGAAACCAGCCTCCGGAGCCAGCAGTCTGTTGCCACAGCCTGGGATGTGCCATGGCAGAGGGGCTCCTGCAGAAAGTGATTCACTTTATTAAGATGCGATTATAACTCCCAGAAAGGAATGAAACCCTGACAGTACCTTGACTTATACCAGTGAGACACATAATCCAAGTCCGATCTAGAAGACTGACAAGAAAAGAAATGTGTCTTTTTCTAAGTCACTGGGATGGATTGTTACAGCAACAGTAGAAAATGAAAGCAGCGTTTTTTCCATGCTCAGGGAGGTTCCTGAAATTTCAGCCTGAGCTAACGACCATGCTTCCGAAAGACCTTCAGTGCCTCCTCCTTCATTCCCTTAGTAAGTGTGCACTAAACAAGGGGCTTCTGGGGCAGCATGGAGAGCAAGGAAGACAAGAGTGCCTGCCACCCCACTGCCTGAGGGACAGCAATTCCAGACACGGCTTGAGCCCTGCAGGGAGGAGCCACTCTGTGCCACTAGGTCCAACTATGAGCAACCTCAGTAGGTCTGGAAGGGAAGAAGAACCATCTTCAGACTGAGTAGAACGCACTCACTAACCCCCCAGGATTCTGCATTGTTCTGCTGTCTTTCGAGGAACACCCACGCTTGGCCAGGGATGAAACTCATTTCCTGTCCTACTTTTTCCCCTAGAGCTATCTTAGCCATCCATCCTGAGAAGGAAGTTCACTCCTGGATTCCTTTCCCTGGTTCTCAAAGCAAATTTAATGCATGTATTTTTGACTCTCAGATGCAGAGGGAATTTCTCAATAAAATTATTTTTCAGTGGAGATTGACAGTTCTATTTCATTCATTTATTCTTAGGACAAAATAATTTCATCAAAACACATACTTTGCCAAAACTTTATTTTGTAGGAAGGTCAACAGTATCCAAAATCCCAAAGTAAGACAAATTGGCATGCTTCTCTCTTTTGCTACATCTTTTCCAGTGCAGGACTCCTGTCCCTATCAGACAGTGGACAACCTGCAGAAACACAAAGTTCAGGGAAGCCTGAGAAGTCTGCAGAGTGATGACCATGCAGAACAGGGTGACTACTGCAAAGCTCTGCAAGTCCTACCATACAGAAGTACACAGGATACAGCACCAAAGACTATGAAACAGTTTCAGCATAGACCCATGAGAATGAACCCACTTGGGACCGAGTTTCCATGTAGCACTTCGATGTGCATTTATCATCTGTCTACAAAAGTGGGTGGAAAACTCAGCCTCTTACAGTCATTTCAAATACAGGATGGAAAACTCAATGCTGTGAACTATTCTGCTTTTATATACTGTCACCACCTATCTCAGAGGCTAAACTATTCTGCTGTGCTCAAATTCCACATATTTTCAAGTATTTCTTGAACACTTTTTTTTTTCTTTTTGCCTACTATGCGTGAATTGCTGGAGATTTTTAAAAGAAGCACTTGTAGAATAATTAACAATTGATAGAGTAAAATTCATTCTGACCACAGAAACATTTGTGTGTGTATACATGTGTAATACTAGAGATTACACCCAGGGCCTTCTTACTGAATTTTTTTAAATTTTGAGACAGTGTCTCACAAAATCTCTAAATTGCTCAGATTGGCTCTAACTTTTCAGTCCTCCTACCTCAGCCTTCCAGAGTGTTGGTATTACAGCTGTGCACCACCATACCCAGGGGCACACAACTTCAAATATACAAATACCTGCTATCAGTACAGGAAGTTTCCCTGATCTTTGTCACATACTGGATTCCAACTGGCCTCATGGTTTCATTTCCTGCACACTGAATAGTAATCACTCAGCATCCCTGTCTATACCTCCCAACACAGTATCAGTTTCCTGTGGGCACTGATTTTGTCCTATAGGGTCTAAGCTAACGATGGTGGCCCTGAGAAACCAGGGGATCATTCCCCTAGGAGAACAGGAGCTTTTTTACCTCTAGGTCAATAAGTATTAAAACCAACCAATCCACTGTTAGGCTTTACACATCCCAGTGGGCACAGAAGCCACTGAAAGGGCCAAGCCACAATTACCTATCAATTAGGATTATAGCTACATAATCAGGTCCACAGATACAGCCACATTTCCTTCTGCCGAACTAATCTGGATGGTTTCTCAGGTTTTCTTTTTTTTTTTTTTTTAAAGCAGTGTCTATAGCTAAGAAGGTAACTGCATCTGAAACTTAGGAGGCAGAAAGAACAGTAATTCATTCACCTAGCATAAGTCCCATTTTTAAAGAGTGGTCATTGCCAAGTTCTACCTCTGAGTGGAACACAGTCTGAGCCATCACAAATACTCAGCTGCCAGAGAGTGCCTCATTTGGTAAATAATGAATCTTAATTCTTAGGAATGTTCCCAGCAATAGGTAAAAAATGGGAATGTATTTTTTAAATTAGGTTGTATTTTTTCCCCATAATGATAAGTCCAGAGTTAGCAATGCCAGGCTACTTCTGCAAATCTATGATGCCAAAGGGTCTGAGACACTCTTGACTTTGTCCTCACAAGCACAGAAAGGCTGTGGCTGCTTCAACAGCCCTGTTTCCTTTCCTATGGGAAGACAGAGGGTGCAGAAGGAAGGAAGGTGCCAAAATCTGAAAGGAGGAATATCCAAAAATCTTGTGCTAAAGGCTGGGTCTCCACCCAGTCATGCTATGGGGGCGGGGGTGTAGGAGCCTGCAGATGATGCACTAATGGAAGTCAGGTCACTAGGGCTTGGCCTTGAACAGGATCTTGGGACACCAGGCCCTTCCTCTCTTCCTGGCCACCTTAAGGTGAGCAGGTCCTGCACTAAGGGCTCCTGCCATGTGTTCTGCATCACCACAGCCCAAAGTGATAGGGCCCAGCAAGCACGGACAAAAACCTCTGAGGCTACCAGTCAAATCAGGCCCTTCCTTCCTAAGTGGTTTCTTCAGGTATTTGCCGCAGCGACAGGTAGCTGCCTGACACCAACAGAGGGTCCAGGGTTCACGACATCAGCCTTGGGAGTTGGCTGCCTGCTGAATATCAAAGGTTTCCATGACAATGGCATTGGTGACCATGACACAGTAAGAGAAACAGTAAGCAGACCCTGCCTTTTCCTCTGAGCAAGAGACATGGCCATGGTGCCAACCACAGGCACATCCTGGCTGAGATGAGTATCTGCTGCTTCTTCCCACTTTGGGTTTCAGCCTCACTTTATTTTCATCCCTTGGAGGTGTTTTGAAGATGTCATCACAAGGTTTTTGCCAGTTTCTGAAAGCACCCAGTCCCAACAAAGCCACTTTCTGAAACCATTCTGGCCCTGCCCCAAGTCCAGGCTCAGAACTGTCCCCTCCAGACACCTGCTCATTGAGGGCCCCAGCTTCCCCTTGCCCTGGGGTCTCTTTCCCTGGGTCCAACTTTCCAAGTACAACTGAGTTCCCGGTGGTCTTTGCTCGGACACCACTGACAGCACCATGAGCTTCTTTAATTCAAATAATGTAGCCTAATATGTCACACTTCAAAATGATAATTCAAAGAGAAGCCAGGCCACAATGAGCAGAGAATATGACACATAACCAGTAGATAAAGGCTGTTGGCAGCTCTGTGCAACTAAGGATACAGTGACCCTGGGAAGCCATCAAGGGACAGGAAGGGAAGGGACCAGCTGATGTTAACTTATCTGAGAGCTTGTGACACTTAGGCTACACATGGTTGAGTACATTTTCCTTCTATTTACATTTGTAAGTGGGAGAGTTAAGATTCGAACCCACATGTCTAAGCCTAAAGTCTAAAAGCTTCCTGCTGTAACAGGTCGCCTCATGAAATCTGAAGCTCTTCTCTGCGAACTGATGAGGGTGTGGAACTAGAACTTAAAAGGCCATTTCCATTCCCCACCCAAGGATTCTGGATGATGAATAGCAATATTTGCTTTTATTCTGTTTATTCCCATCTGATCTGCGGATGAAAGGAGCAAGAATAATGTGAGGTGATGTATGCTTATGGGATTCTCAACTTTGGCAAGCCCTTTTCAAGACAGCATAAATCATGGATTTGATCTACCATTTGAACCTCTAAGTGAAATCAATTTTCAGTTCCTTGCCTTTTAAAATATGAATATTTCACTTAAAGAATTCTATGGGATGCTGTACGAAGAGGGACTGTGAAAAGTAAACCCTTAAGTCCACAAAAGCAAATGGCACAGTCATTTTCTATACTCAGCTCACTAAATCCTAACACTTTACCATTTGCACAATACTGAAGAATACCTTGGACAGCTAGTAACAGACAAAAAAAAAAAGAAGGTACCATCAAAATCAATCATACAACTAATGTTACAAACGTAACATTGTAAGCATTTTATCCATTTAGTGTTTTTTTAAAAAGATATAAAAATCAGTAGTGTTGAGAAACAGAGAACACACCAAAGCACTAGAGGAAGTACCATTTTGTAACTTCCTTTGGGGGACAATTTGCAGAATATATCAAACAGTTCTTAGTTTTACATATTACATTTGACCCACAAGTTCATTTGAAACAAAATCATAAATGTGTGCAAAGTGCTCATCACAAAAATATCTATAGAAATGTTTATAATGGATGAAAATTAGCAGAGGGCTGAAAGGTTAATAATAGTCAACTGGTTAAACTATAGTTTATTTATAAAATGGAAGTCTGTGGCATTAAAAATAAAACAGAAAGTTATGTGGCATAAGCTAATGTTCAAAATATATTGCTTAGTTGAAGCAATGTAAATTATAAATGCATGACTGTGTTTTTGCTTTAAATATATGTATAATGCATTTCTTAAAAGTCATAGCAATTATCTCTGGTGAGATTATGGGTGACTTCATTTTCTTCTTTTTATGTATGCTTTCCAAAGTTTCTACCAGGATGACAGAAAACTCTTACAATCATTTTTTAACTGTATTCAGTGAAACTTTGAAACACATACTAATATATCATCATAATGATAGAATAGTATTTCAATTGCTGAATTCACTGTCCTTTCAAAGAAGCAGTCAAACAAAATGTCTGCAAAAAACTCCACCACTGTCCAGATGTGAAGCAGCTTCCAGAGGCCACGCCCAGGGCCATGCTTGCTGTGAGAACCCTGAGCACTACTCTCCTCCACATTTGTTTTAGTTATCTTTTCTACATTAAATTTATCATACATGTAAACTTAATTTTTAGAAGCAAAACTATCCAAATAAATATTACTTACCTTATAAAAGTTTTCTTTCTGCTGTTACAGGGACTTCTGGGAGTTAGAAAAGTAATGGGCTTAGAGTGTTTGCTTTAACACCTTGCGTTTCTGAAATGTGACTACTTTAAACCAATGTGCAGCCACCAAGCAATAACTGTACAAGGGTTCATGCAGAAAGATGGTGTCATGAGTTCTTCTCTTTCCTTTGGATTTTTTTAATAGGAAGAATCTTTAAAACTCACTATCAAGCAGCCACTTCAACCCTGGTAAAATGAGAAGTTGAAGAATTAATTTGCTGGAATAGACATGATTACAATGACCACCTGGAACTGGCTGCTTTTGGCTGCCTAATACTTGTGATCCTACTGAATCTTCACAGGCACCATACAAAACAGGTGCTATCTTACATGTGAAGAAACTGAGGCTGAGAAAGTTCAAATAATTTAGATGACCTGGAAGTCTCCCACACTGAGTAAAATCACACAGCCAGAAAGAGAAGAACCAGGCCTTGAGCGCAGTGTCTCTGACTCCAGGGCCACCATGTATCCTCCTCCACATGCACACTGAAGTCACCTTTGCAGCTGGACCCTGGGCTGCGTCTGCTTTTCTCACTGGTTCCCCGTGAGCCCCTTATGGAATGCATCAACTCCAATCCCTGGGAAGAACTTTTAAGAAGTTATTCAAGCTCACAATTCCGAAAGGCCTTGAATGATTTGGTGAAATAGCCACAATGTAATGTTCTGCATGTGGCCAACCAGTGCGAACAGGTAACTCCTGTCTTCTTCATCACCAGCTTCAGACTCAATGTCACTTGACATCAAAACTTTAAGGCACCATTCCAAGCCTCCTGGTCTATTTTTAGTTTGTCACCCCAGGCCTAGCCAATCATTCCCACAATGCTTATTAAGGTTCAACAGTGGCCATGCTGGCACCCTGATCTTCATATTCCGTAACTGAGAAAAAAAACTTTGAAGGTTCAACAGTGGTAGTTCTCATCATGCAGTGTCAACACTGTGCATCCTCTCTCAGTTACCCTGCTCTCATGACACTTGATGTCCCTGCCTGCTGCCACCTGAAGGTGCTGCCTAGGCATGTCACTTAGTGCTATTCCTGTCCTTGTCCAGCACTGTTGCTAACACTAGAACCAAGAGAACTCACATACGTAAATAGGAAAGGCTACAACTACTCTGACTTCTGCCAGAACTTCCAGCTCAGACTGTGCCCAAGAAAAGAGCTCTTCAGTGTGAGAAGGCTCACCATGGCAAATGGACTTCCACTCCCAAAATTCAATCCTCTGGATTTATTCCCATGCCCACTTCTACCAGGAAAGTGGTTATCACAGTGACAGAGTTCAGACAGGCTCTGAACAGAGATCCTTACAGAACCAGAGCCAACCTTCCCCAATACTTTCCCTGAGTCACAGGCTCTAGTGCATTCATCATCACACATCAGCGCTTCTTCGCACTTTGTTGACATCTGACATAGTTAGCATTACCCCAATTCCATCCTGTAGATTTTAACAATTGAAATTAAAGGTGAAAAGTGTCCTAAGGTCAAGACTTATTTCCAGGAAGTCCCTCTGCGTCTCTGTAATATCTTCCTAAACAGGCTACCATCTGGCCAAGATAGCATCTATGCTCTGAGTCCCAAAGATGAAGCCCCAGCTGGGTGCGCTGGACTGCTTCTGTCTTGGATGCACAGGTCCTGGACACTTTCATAAAAATACCCACTTACAAAGATATCATGTACTGCTCAGTTTGAGTCTCTATAATATAACACCATAGCCTGGGTGGCTCATGCCTCCAAAAGTTTTTTTTCTCAGTTACGGAATATGAAGATCAGGGTGCCAGCATGGCCAGAGGTCAGGTTTTGAGAAGCACCCTCTTCCTGGTCTTCAGTCTTCTTGTAATCTCACTTGGTATAGAAAAGAGATAAGAATGGAAGAGAGAAAAGAAAAGAAAAGGAAAGAGAAGGAAGGGAAAGAGAAGACATCTCTGAAGGACACTATTGCCATTCTAGAGTGTTCTATCCTCATGATTTAATTCTTGCCAAAGACCTCCATTTCCAAATAGCATCACAAATTTTGGATGAACACAAATATTCAGTCTATAGTATGGAAAGAACACAAGAGAGAGAGACAGAGAGAGAGAAAGAGGCAGGCTGGGTTTTCCCAGCCTACACCTCTAACAGCTAAATAGCTTTCCTAGAGATATTATTAGGGTTTGTATCTAGATATTGTTATGGGTTAATATAAAATGTCCCCCAAAAGTCTCATGCATTCACAGATAAGGATTTTTGAAAATAATGGATTACAAGGCACTGTATTCATCAGTAGACTCATCCATGGATTAATTCATGGCTGAATGTCCTATTACTAGGTGGGGCCTGGTTGGAGGTGGGTCACAGGGAAATGACCTGGAAGAGTACATACTTGTCCCCAGCTCTTCCTTTCTTTGCTTCTTAGCTCCCAAGAGTTTCCTTCTATCTTGTTGTTCTAGTTTTAGAACCAGGTAACCATAGACTGAACCCTCTGAAACCATGATACAAAATAAAACTCTCCTCATTTAGTTTTTGGGTGCTGGGTATTTTGTCCCAGCAATGGGAAAGGGACTAAGATAGTAACTATTCACTATCATAGCTTTTTTATGCCCTCTTGTAATTTGTAAGTTATCTGAAATGGGTATGTATTAGTGTTCTTAAATTTATATTACCCTTATTATGAAAATAATAAATACTAATTGTATAGACATTAACATATATAAATTAATAATTAAAATTATTTATTTACACATATTATTACTTTCAGATAAAAAAAATGTCATATAGAAAATGTTACTTCAATGTGCTAGCAGAAATGAGAAGCCATAAGTGTCCATAGAGAATGATTGGCAGGAGCCCCCCAAAGACTTGAGGATGTACTGGTTCAATAATGTTATATATCACCTCATCTGCAGGAAGTGTTTAGGCAAAAATTAAAAATTTTTCTTTCTGTTTATTAAATGACTGGTCTTGTTACAGTGTTTCTGAATATTTCTTCCTGAAAATAAAAATAATAATAACAACAACCACCTGTCTTTGCTTGGGTCAAATTCGACATAACTTTCACTTATATATGTGCCAAAGACAGTTTCCTTTTTCTAAGTATGGAAAAAATTATCTTGTTGACATTAACTTATATCACCTTATCTATGCTGGCTAAGCCAGACTCCAGGTGAATCCCATGTGGGTTTTAAATTTCTTTACTTTTGCTCCATATGGCAAAGCTATATTTTATTCCAATCAAAAACAAACAACAAATGTATTGCTAAACACTGATTATGCCTTATGTGGAGAGTTTCAACATACACACGTGCATAGTTGACACTTAGACTGTGTTTCAAATAGCACATTCAACTTCATTACACTCTAGTGATTTACTTTAACCTCTTTTATGCAGAAGACATAACAACTCGTGTGAACTAATTAAAAGGTGGAAAACATGTTATTATCATTTTAAAAAGAATCCCATTTTTGGAGCAAAGTACAACTAAGATGCATCACTTCCTTCTTCACTTGCATTTTACTTGCAGAACCTTTTGCTTACAAACTAGTATACTAGGGACAAAGAGAGAAATAGTTTTGCCTTTGTTCTTACAATAATTATTTTTAAGACATGTGGTAAACTGCAAGTCAGTTACAGAATCCAAATTGGGGGTGGGAGTTCACAAACAACAAAATACTTCAGCAACACTAAAGCAAAAATGGCTTGCAGAATCTTTCCTTTTTCAAGTTTAAACTTTTCCTCTCCACCCACAACCCACTCAGATTATGGAGACACAAATAGAGCTTCACTTTACAAGAGATTTGAGAGTCAGGCACTGGAACTAGTCAGACAACTTTTTTTGTAGTCAAAACCCACTACTAAGAAAAGCTCGACTTCCTATAATTTAATAAATTATAGCAGGAATATCTGTAATTACCCACATAAGGGATGACTAAAATATTTGCCCTTTGGGGGCTGGATTGCATTTGAAGAGAAGCTGCCAGGTTGGCCATCAAGAGAGTAGGCATGTCGACACACAGGCAGATAATAGCTAGCATGATCTCTCTGAAGGCACTGGGAAGAGAATTTTAAAAGAACCACATCACCAGGACATGGCTGTTTCCTATAAGAAGATTCAACCAGCTCACAAAACAAGAAGCCCCCTGTGACATCCAAAGCTATCCATCCAAATACCCACACAGCCCCTCAACCTTTCCAACTATCTCCTGAAACACAGAAGCTGGCAGATAATCATCTAGAGAGAACCAGAGCTGCTGTTTGCTTAACTTTAAAGCAAATCTGAGATCCAACAACTCCCAAAACAGGAGCATTCTAAGGACTCCAGAAGCCACAAATGCCTTCACTTGGACAAGTGGCTCTCTCCAAATGCTAGTGCCACAACAAAATCCCTGAACATGATCTCCAAGCAGCTGAAGTAGAAATATCTGGTGATAGAAATCGTATGCCTTATTCTTCTCCTTGGCCTTCTAAAATAAATAGCTTTGCTATTTAAATATACATATAGCTTTACTATTTAAAAGATAATATACCTTTGCTATTTAAAAGATAATTGAAGGCAGATAAGTTTGAAGTGTGTTAGAACATGTCATGTCAAGCAACTTGGAGATCTCAGACTGATGTTATTCTTACACCAAATGTACGGATCACATGCATCGTTCCAAGTGGAAACTTCAGCACATTATACAACCCTAATCCACAACTCTCTCACCTATAAGCAAGGTGTTTCTTGTTTGCTGCAAACAATGCACAAACTCCAGGCAGCAAAGTCCAGAACACATCTCCAAACAGGCTCTTTCCCATACAGTAAGGATTGATCGTTTGCCAAGGATTCCACATTTATCTACCTGAATACCAAGGAAGTTTAAAATTTTCTACTATGTTTTATTTATAATTTTAATAAGTCAACACCCTTTCATGAAGAATCCAAGAGCTCTCCACAGCAAGAAAGAGCCCACCTGGTGTGGCTACAGACACAATGGCAGCATTTGGTAGGAAGCATGTGTGCGCGCCCCTCCTACACACACAAAATGTGCTCAGTTGCCTGGACTCCATTCTGGAATTCACCTGAGTGCTTTCTCAAACCGTGTGTGTCACTAGAACAAGGTTGTATTGTTTTACTTTGTCACCTTATGCCTAAAAGCCACAGGAAAGTGCGCCAAGGTAGAGCCAAGTCAGCGTGGGAAGCTCTTACCGTAAAGCTCTGAGTTTCTGTTTGATCTTTTGTTTTGTCAAATATTGTATGAGTCTGGGGGCTCCAATAGTTCTTCAAGATGCCTGGCCAAAGAGGAGTTGTAAGCTATGTAAGAAGGAAAGACAGAGAAAGGAAGAAAGACCACACCTCAAGGTACACCCGGTTCAACTGCAATTTCCCACTGCACCTTCAGCATGAAAACATCTGTGTGTCAAGTTTACAACAGTTCACTGAAAACTGAAGTTAGTTATCCTCAGCATTCATCTAGAGCCACAATCCTTATGGCTAGATCCTAGTATCCAGGTCAGGTCTATGCCACATTGGCAAATTCTGCCTACAGAGGTCCTTCATTCCTGCACCCCACCACCACATTATAATAATGTGAAAATCTCAGTGAAGATTTTAGATGGTCAATAGGTCAGCTGATAATCACCAAAAATTTTTAATCACAATGTCGCCAGCACTTGTACCTCTTTTTACCCATTAGTGCCGGAGTCCAGCTGCGGCAGGGCTCAGGGGTCCCAAAGGTGGTCAGGGAGTCGGTGAGTGAGAGACAGAAAACACTGCACACCAGTATGTGAGTGAATCTGAATCTATTTTATTTTGTAGAAGCGGGAGTACTTATTTGTTAACTTTTGGCAGTAACTTAAACCCCAAGCAGCGAAGCGTCCCAGGCTTAGAGCCACACAGCGATGATTTTAAACAGTATGTATCAATTAATTTTTTCACCTTTGTAAAACTTTAATTTTGTTACTTAGCAATTTATAATTAATTAGCTTGCAAAAGCAAACATGCTATACCCTAGCCCCAATACTTCCTGTTCTATTTATATTGATTCTTTTTGTGGATAGGTATAAAAAATGATTTTATTGTTTCTTAGATGTTTCTTGCTTGAGCAAACTCTGCACAGCTTTTGTCAGTTTTCTTTAGGCAATCTAACTCCCATTTATGTCCATTTATACTATTTTTATAAAGTTCTTTAAAGTTTTTATTTCTTAGTTGGCCAGATTTTCTGTCTTTCTTTTTAACATAGTTACGTAGTGTTTTTTATCCTCTGTTGATCTAATACAATAGAGTGGCCCATTCCTAGCTAACCTTCCCATGAAATTTATTTGATTATATTTGGCCCATTTTCCTTTGATATTAACTATTCTTTGCCCATACTCATCATAAATCCCTGTGCAAGGCAGAGGAGGGTCAGGCACTTGAGGTAAAGATTTCTTGGGTCAAGGGAGATAACAAACACGTCTGTTTATTATATAAGCAGGCCCTATATCTATCATAATGGTTGGTACCA